>JASWJB010000048.1:0-181176 GCA_032433595.1 Conoideocrella luteorostrata
AAAAGAAAAGAAAAGAAAAGTCCAAGGCAAAGCTGAGCTGCGCACTTACACATCCAGAAGCATGTTGCCATCCGGGTCGGAAATGTAGTTGCCCACGCTTTGGGTATAATCAGCCATCATGTTGATGCTGCGCGTCTCAAACACCTCGTCCAGCGCCTTGACAGCCTCGGCGGCCCTCGGGCCGGGGATCTTTGTCTTGAGGATCGGAGCAGCGGGCTCGTCCTTGTGGAATGACTTGGCGGCAGCCATGCGCATGGCTCCGGCGGTGCCAAAGGGCCTCTGTGCCACGGACGTGCCCCGGAGGGACAGGGCCACGGCAGGTCGGGCCACGCCAGCAGCGCGGAGGGCCGACATGGTGGATGTGATTGTGAAGGTGCGGTGCTGCCGGTCTGCTGTTGCTGTTGCTGTTGCTGTTGAGGCGAGCGTGTGGTTGTAGGAAGCAGCTTTGTTTTACGTATATGTATGTGTATGTGTATGGGCGACTGCGAGTACAGAGGAGGGGCGCGGGCGCGGCGCTCGGATACAGACAGACGCAGACAGACGCCGACACTGCTAGATGGGGACGCCGTATCGCGGTCCGCCAGGCAGAATCTCAGATTGTCCAATTGGGCAGAAAAAATCGCGAGAGCAGAGGCGCAAAAGTGTTTGTGGGAGGAGAGCAGAGTTGTTGGTGAGAGCTTCCGGAGCTCCCCCCCCCAAGGTTTTTATCACCGGCTCAGACCGGCTTATCTGTGGGGAAAGCAGTACATTCTCCGTACGTTCTCCGTACGTACTCCGTGCACGTCGTATGTAGTACGGTTGGGAGCTGGCGGGGGCGGGGGAGGGGATGGGGGGGGGAGACGGGGGGGCCCTTGGCGCTCCTTGCGCGCGCAGCTAGTGGCTGCTGTGGCCGAACATACATACTGCAGTTACGGAGTAGTTAGTACGGAGTACACACACTACATCATGCGTGCGGCGGCGGCGTCTGGGGTGCGCTGATGCGGGCGAACTTACACACCTGGTATGGTATTGTATCGCGGATGCACTCGTGTTTCGGGCAGTATTTTACAAATGAAAGATGAAATAAAGATAACAACAAAATAACAACAAAATAACAACCATAATTTGGAACATTCTTCTCTCTGCAGCACTGTACAGCCACAGCCCCAAAACCGCTGGGCATTGAGTGCTGTGCACTCTTTTCTACTCTTGTTATCATGTACAATGTTCGATTCGATTCGTGGCCGGCTCCCCCCCCGGGCGGCAGAGCCACCCACCCACGCTAGCCCTGTGGCCCCGTCTGGCGGGAAACCCATTGGCTGGCGCTGCGTCGTGGTTACGTACATATTTGCTTAGAGGGCGCACCGACGTCGGCGCCTGCGGGTGGGCGGGGGGATGGCGAGACATTCAACTGCAGAGTCAATCAACTGGTACAGTACCGTACCGTACAGAGCAGTGTCATCAGATAAGTATGCCCACGAATGTAGGAGTAACTAGTACTCTGTAGGAACTTGGCACATCGCTGCTCGAGCACTCCGTAGGTGGGAGTCATTATGGAGTAGAATATCACGGATTAGATGCCGCCAGCTAATACGACCAGGCGACGATGACACCCCCGTCCCTGCGGTGTCAGTCGAAATAGGAAATTAAAAAAAAAAAATAAGATTCGTCCAGCATCGTTGGCACATCATGCGGCGTCTTTGCCCCGCCACGAAACCGCCATTGTGGCAGCTACAATGCAGCGAGTACTCCGTACAGAGCTGTACTGTACTGTACAGCACTGCAACTCATTCAGCGGTCTAATAATTATATAATAGCAGAGTTAGTCCCCCAAGCTCCCAAGCGCCCCAGCTCCAACCCCGCAGCCGCCCCTGCGCCCAAGAGGGAATGCCGGGCGAGAAAATGTGTACTCCGTAACGACAAAACAGTTACTAGTTATTGTTGAACCCAAGGCCGGCCCGGTTCCCCATGCCCCCCCGGAACTGGCCTGCCATCCGGTCCCGGTGCACGGCAGCCGGCGAACAAATATGCAATGGTAGGGAGTCATAGCCCTGTTTACTACTCCGTACGGAATACTCTGCATGCACAATCAGTACGGAGTATACCACTGCATTTTGGAAGGGCTGAAAAGAAACCACTCAGCGCCGTCCCTCGACACGGCATTTTCTCAATCCACCATAGCGAATTCTACCTTGGCTGTCATGAACGGCAGTTATTGTGAATGCATAGGTTGACACAACCAAGACAACGAACGCCCTCACGTGGACCAGGCAGCATTCCACCTGCAACCCACCTGATGAGCTTAACCCTGCCGCTAGTCATGGTTCCTCTGGCACCACCGCCCACTCCCACCGCAAGCATCTGGGGCAGATTTACGGAGTACTCAGTCACCTCACTCGATCGGCCGCCGACTGTGTCTTCCCCCAGTACGTCCGGGCCCCGTGGCCTCCGTTTTTGTTCCGAGACGGGCTCCCGGTGCTGCCGAACTTGATATCGCTTGTTCATGCCCTTCAGATGACCCTGCATTTTGTTGACTACAAGATAGTTGCGAGACATTGCTGGAACAAGTCTGCTTCTTCAGTGAGCATGAAAGTACAAGAAAGACCTGATATCCGGTTGCAGGTTGACGCGGCTTACCGAACACACTGCGTCCATACTTACTAGCAAGCCAGCTACGCGAAATCATTTACTCGCCTGCTCGGCGAAACGTACCTCAGACTTCGTAGCATACAACAACCGGTTCGCACATAAATTTACTAATGAGCAACAGAAATGCGAGTAAGGACCAGTGGTGCTCCTCGCAACATATAAGCAGCTGAACCGTCTACGGGCTCGGAATCTATTAAGCCAAATGCTTCTAATTATGCCATGGTGATGCCATCTTCCAGTCTAAGTCGCCATCGTTTCATTACACAACACCAAAACGGAAAAGTCCAGCCAGTGATAAACGCCCTGTCGCAATAGACAGTCAATAAGACACTTGCAAGCGCTCGATGATAAGAAAACCTGACAAAACCGCCATGATCTGAGAGGAAAGAATGCATGCGCCAGGTGTGATCAAAGCACACAAATGCTAACAATACCAGTCATGAGGGCGAGACGGGAGCTATTCCTCCTTTTCCTCTAGCTCTCTCACGTATTTTACAAAAGTCTTTTTGTGAATCTAAAGAAATGTAAACGTTAGCTGCTATGGTTGCAACAAGCCAGGATAACACTAAACTCACCATGCCTCTAAATCGCCCGTTTTTTGAAGCACAAATGTACCGCAAACCAAGTTTGACAAAACACTCGTACACAAGGTCCATAGGAGATCGAATGTCTAACGAGACAGGAGCCTGCATGACCGTTAGCTGAATACCCTGAGAGATGGAGCTTGCGACAGGCACGTACGGGGTCGATGTATGGAGTGAAGTCGGTGGGGTCGAAGACATCGTCATCATCTTCGTCGATGCTCGGTACTCTATCCATGAGGCAAAGACTTGTCTGCTCGTCTTCAAGCTGATCCAGAGCGAACTCGAGATCCGGGGCTGGTATCAGGCCCACGAGTATATCATGCCGGAGAATGGGCAGGCCGCCATCCAGTTCGCCCACACTGTGTAACAGCTCAAGTTTAGACCGAAGACTTGTGGCTGGCACAAGGGGCGAGGCCGTAATGTCGATGACTCTCTCGCGACGAGTATGAGGGAGAATGTCAGCCAAGTCACTCGTGAACACGGGCTTGCGCTTGTTATCCAGAAATGGATATGAATTCATGCTTGTCAAGAGATCCTATGATTGTTGTCAGCCGACTTCTCCATCATGGGCTGGGTTGTCATCAACATACGTAGATACTGTTGGGCTCAATGGCATCGGCGGTCCATTTCGCGACCAAGATGGTGAGAGAAAAGGGGAGCACATAGTCCAAGCTGCCGGTCAACTCAAACAAGATGACTGCGAGCGTGACTGAGAGTCGTGTAACACCACACATGGTAGCTCCAGCTGCGATAAACGCATACACTCCTGGTTGAATACACGATCCATCGGCAGCCGTGGCGCAATCCCCGAAGATGGCCCAGTTGGGAACTGAGAGGACCAGCCACTGCACCAAGTGACCGATGACGCGGCCGAACAAACCGCCCACCACCATGGAAGGAATGTAAATCCCGGCTGGTACTTTCTGTTGCCAACGCATTAGTAAAGCGTGCTTTACATTAAAGAAGAAAAATAGAAATCTCTTCTGTGGGACGCCACTTACGATGCCAAAGGTGATGACAGTTAGGAAACCCTTTATCAGGAAAGCCGTAATTAGGACTACGAGAATGGAAGGAATGTCGTCGACAGATTTTGGGCAGAGTCCAAGCTCGTCCGTGTTCTCATCGTTACCATCGCAAGGTGATGCTAGGTTAAGCAGTAGCTTCGCCACGGGTTCCTTTACCAATGCATTCCAGAAATTCAGCAAACCTGTGACGAGAGCCACAAGAAAGACTTCCAGGATGGGGTATGTCTTGATGACGCGAATGCGTCGGAAAGTCTGAGCCCAGTATTTGGAGGCCTTGATGAACAGTGCACCAAGAGCACCGCCCAATACGCCAACAATGACAAAACTGATCAGCTCAAAGTACTCCCAGTCGATGAGATACCGGACTTGAAACATGACAATCTTGTGTGTGCCATACGGATTCAGAAATTTCAGGGACAGGGCCGCAATTATACAGCAGAAAAAAGTCCTGAATAAAGTTTTGGCAGGGAAGAAGTAAGCCACCTCCTCCAGCCCAAACAAGACTCCGCTCAGGGGAGCACCGAATGCGACTGCAACCCCGGCAGCAGCAGCGGCGGATAGGATCTCTCGGCGCTTGCCATCGTTTCGGTCGTATTTAGGGAAAAGCCGACACGCAATATTTCCAACACAAGTTGCAATGTGAACATAGGGGCCTTCTTTTCCCAGGCTTAATCCAGACCCTACGCTTAGGACGAGCGCAAGCGACTTTATAATGAGTGTCTTGAGACCCAGAAACCCATGCAGCACAAACCCGCTGAGTATGACTCGAACTTCAGCAACTCCACTACCAGCGGCAGAATAGTACACCATGGGTGGGCTGGGTTGTTGTGATTCGTCTCGCTGCCGGGGGCTGGCACTGTCGTCGCTTGACTCACCACCAGCGGGCTGAACCTCAGCTGCGAGATTCTCGTCCAACGTCGTGAGTTGATATGCCGATGGCACAACCGTCTTTGTCAACAACGCAATCCAACAGGACAGGCAGGCCAGACTGATGACAAATATCAGGTATACCAGAAAGTCGGTCCACATTTCGCCAAATGGGCTATTTGGAATGGCCTCGGACCAGCTTTTCCAATCCTCACACTTGCCTCGAGGGCAGCATTTCTACACAACAGTGTTGGTTAGTGGTTTCGCACCATCGCTAAAGTTGCCTTCCACCATACGCACCTTTTCGTTCATGTACCATGACTTGGCGCAGTATCCATCCTTGAAGTCAAACACAGTCACCTCTGCCACATCAACTACATAAGCAACCAACGCAACGATAAACCCACACAAGGCACTCAATATCCACCCTTGAGAGCCATCAAAAGCAACACGCACGCGACCCCAGAAGTCCTTCCTGCTTCGTAGAGCCTTGACTCGATGAGAGTCTGCTATAGTGTCGTGCACCCAGTCGGTACTGGTGAACTGATCATACCAAACTCGTTCGTGAGGAAAGATGGAGCCTTTGGATTCTGCCATGGACGAGGCTCGATCGGCCAATGCCTGCATAAGCCTCTGGCCCCACGAGCCATGTCTGCTGTGATGTCGAGTCTGTCGAACGCTGCCTGGGCGCCAATCAATGTCAACTGGTGAAAGTCTGTGTGCCTGGTGCCCAATGTTAAAGCCTACCTTGATAACTGTGATTTCTCGTCATATGTGGAATCCGTGGTGAAGGAGCACCATCTCCTCTCGTTCTGGGCGGTCTTGATGTGTTCAGTAGTAAAGGGGAGCGCTCGTCTGGCTCCAAGCTGGAACCGTCACGATTTAGGAAGTTGTGTCGACGAGCCGCTAGCGGTGAAGGTGGCTGTGATCCGGTATAAGAGCCCTCACGGTCTGCCATGGTGATCTGTTGTTGCTTCGCGGAAGCCGATTGTGTCGAAGAAGGTGGTTTCGGGTCTCGAGGCTTACGTGTAGAAGGATTCCATACGGATTTCAGGATAGGGTGCAGCGGTTGAGGCGATAGTTTCGCCGAGCCACTGCCTAGGGCAATGTAAGATAAAAGACTTGGTTGATTCCGCGTACACGACTCGGGCGAGAGATAGAAGAAGCCACCACAGTAGAAACGGAGGATGACAGGCGGCGAAGGAGGTGGCGGAGGCGGCCCGACCGAGAGTTCCTGTCTATATGCCGAAGTGCAAATAAGACGGAGAGGAGCTTGCAATAAGAGAAGCGGAGGGAGGTACGAGCAGAGAAGAAGAAGCAAGATCAGCTCCTTCCCATATCATGGTTGATAGTTAGGGCGTCTGGTTCATTCCGTGGCAAGCACAAGCTTCGTTCAGGGTGTCAGCGCCAGCTTGGATGGCGCCAGCTTCAGCCTGGGCTTTACCAAGTATGATGGCGGCGGGTAGCCTCGAGCGCGGTGGCTCGTATTGCAAGTCAATGCAGTCAAGCTTCACGAACGTGCTGCGTCAAGTGGTGGCTCCAGTGCCTCACGTGGGCGTCGATGTTTCAACTTCGCCCGTTGCCCAGACCTCAGATTAGGCTTGAGCTGTCTCTGACCTCATGTCGACACCCGGAACGCCTCCAACGCCGCCCTCTTGCTCTGTGACGTGACCTCGTTGACCCTTGTCAGCAATCAGATGGCTGCTCCACCACTGGGGGTCGACTGGCCGAAACACCTGGGCCAGATGACCGAATTTGAGAAAATGACCATGCCATGCCGTGCCGTGCCGCTACTGGTCCTGCCTTTGTCCATTTAAACTTCCCGTCTGTCGCTCCAACAGCTGTCTGTTCATTGTGGGAAGAAAAGAATAAAAGTATACACCTATGTATGTAGTATCGCGTCGAGCGGCATCTAATGTTACCCTCGTACGACAATGAAATCTGCTTGACCCTTGACATCCTGCCCTCTCCTTATGCCCGCTGTCGGTGCACTGTCAGGTCGGCGAGTCATCGGTGCTTGCTGCCAAGGTCTGGTTGCACTGAAGCAGGTGCAGCACGCCATAGTCGAGTGCCGCTGCCTGCCTGGGGACTAGTTGGCCGTTTCATTGGCAATCCAGACCCGCTGCCCCGTTAGTGCATCGATCCCAATCCAACCTGCTGCAGAGGAACTACTACTGGCAGTTGTGTTTCCGAAGCTCCGAGATCCGATGGTTGCGCAGGCCACAACCAGTGGCTACCTCTATAGTACTTAAAGCCAGCTCATTTCCAAATGCTGTCCCACCACACAATGTGCCTAATATCGGCTTCTGATGCCGCAAGCACACCATTCTATCCATCTCCGCTCAAATGAGGTTCCAACGCGGTCACTCAAAGCAATCCATTGACGAATTGACGACCTTTGTTTCAAATGCGGCGAGCTAGGTTGCGAAATGAGTGGCAGGTGACAAGCGGCCGCTCGGAATAGAACCAACAGCCTGGCAGGCATCAGCAAAGTCCGATTCAGCAGCCAGGAGAAGACGCAGATTTCGCATTCACTGGCATGATGGACCAGGTGAGTTTGATGCGTTCGGTAGGCTGGGCCGCAGCGCATAGATTTTGTCGCTTCAACTGCCACTATTCGGCTCCGTACCCCGTATTGTCATAATAAAGCATCCTCTTATACGGAGTAGACTTAATGTCGTAATGAGTTTGATAGCAAACTGAGAATTAAATCAATGACACCAAATGGTCAACTGCAAAGAAAATAATCTGGGATTAGACACATCCAATTAGCCACGAATGTTCCTCATTGGTAATAAGTCGGTGCTTAACGGATCTGGCTGACTCTAGAGAGACATGCTTGGAAGACATGTACCTGCACTAGGTGGCACAAAGTTTTCATACACCCGTCCACCGTACGGAGTACGGAGTACTCCTCCCACAATGGCCCTCCTTATCTTATCTTATCGCTCTTCAGCCAGGAAATTTTCCCATGCCAGAGAAAAAAAAAAAGCTGTCCCGCATCCGAACAACCCCAGCGCAAAGTTACCACATTGCTGCACCCCAATTTCTACGTAGTTTGTCAACACTGACGTACGTGAATAAATTCTCGTCATCATGGCAAAGAAAAGAAAAGGCTCCAGCCGCAACGCCGGTCCAAGTGGCCCAAAGGAGCTCGATGCAGCCGATGCCAAACTTGGTCCCATTAACACATACGAGGATGTCGCGGATTCGGAAGACGAATACTTCATCAACCGAGACACCATAATGTTGGACGATGGACCAGATTCAAAAAGGAGAAGAAAGGAGGATGAGGACATGGAACTTTCCGACGAAGAAATCTTAGGCTATGAAGACTCTGAATCCGACGAGGACGAGGACGAGGACGAGGACGAAGAAGATGCACGACCGCAGACCAAGTCCAAGAAGGGCTCAAAACGAAACAAGAATGGAGACGAGGATGATGAAGATGGAGAGGAAGAAGGGGAAGAGGAGGCTGGCTGGTGGGGATCTTCAAAACAAGAGTACTATGATGCAGACAATATCGAGACCGAAGCTGATGCTCTTGAAGAAGAGGCCGAAGCCAAACGACTGCAGAAGAAGAAGCTCTCCAAGATGAGGGAAGAAGACTTTGCGTTTGATGGGGATGAATGGCTTACTGGAGAGCTTGGGTCTGGTGATGACGAAGAGAAGGTAGTTGAGGTGCTTAAGGATATCGAGGTCACGCCCGACATGGGTGCAGAAGAACGAGCCCGACTCCTGTCGACGAGATACCCAGAATTTGAACACTTGGCAACTGAGCTGGAAGAACTTCAGCCTGCCCTGAACGATCTCAAAAAAGAAGCTGCTGATCAGCCAGGGACGTCAATCGAAGTCATCAAGTACTGGGTCCTGGGGTGCTATGTCGCTTCTTTGACCAGCTACTTCGCCGTTCTCACATCACCTGCCAGAGATGCAAGTAAACTGGCGAAATCTATGCCGCCCTCCGATATACGTGACCACGATGTCATGGAAACAATATTAGAGTGTCGCGAGGCTTGGGATCGGGTAAAGAACTTGAAATCTGCTATCGATCCGGACGAGCCCGCCATATCTCTTGCTGCGGAAATGGACGGCGAGTACGCTTTAGATGATGCCCTGGTTTCATTAGATCAAAAGAACGAAAAGAAGAAGAAGAAGAAGCAGCTATCAGACAAGAAGGACAAGGTTTCTGCAGCCAGACAAGCCAAGAAGCTCGAAAAAGCCAAAGCTATCGAGAGCAGTGTTGCCGATCTTTATAACCTACCTGTTGTCTCCGGAAAGTCAAAACGCAAAGCTAAGGCTGCCTCGATCGAGAACGAAGACGATAACTCAGACTTTGGCGAAGAGCATACTTTGGATGCCCGCACAGCGGCGGACAAGGCTGCTCGTAAGAAAAGTCTCAAATTCTATACGTCGCAGATCGCACAAAAGGCCAATAAGCGTGCTGAAGCTGGTCGTGACGCTGGAGGAGACATGGATATCCCGCACCGTGAGCGTCTGCGAGACCGTCAAGCTCGCCTGCTTGCCGCAGCTGCGAAACGAGGCAAGAAAGATTCTCAACACGGCGCTGATCTTGGTGGTGATAGCGACGGCGATGATGACGGTGCTGCCAATGCTATTCGTGATGATGAGGATGAGTACTATGATATGGTGGCACAAAAGTCAAACAAGAAGCGTGATGATAAAGCCGCTCGATATGCCGCGTATGCTGCAGCCAGCAAGGCTGACAGGGTGGTAGAGAATGAAGAGATTGGTGAGGATGGCAAGAGAAAGATTACGTATGCCATTGAGAAGAACAAGGGCTTGACACCGAAGAGGGGCAAGGATGTCAGGAACCCGAGAGTCAAGAGGAGGAAGCAGTACGAGGCCAAGCAGAAGAAGTTGAAGAGCATGAAGCCCGTCTGGGTCGGTGGTGAACCCAAAGGCGGGTACAGAGGAGAGCTGTCTGGTATTAATGCTGGTGTTGTTAAGAGCGTTAAGCTGTAAATGTAGAATAATCATCGATAAATGTACATATGAACCATGTTTAATTTGCCTTGTAATAGCATGCCGTGATTGTCGGGTTAAATTATGTTGAATCTACGTAGTACGGCACCTCGAACCCATCTTACACGAGTACGTTGCCCCACCGGAGCCATTCTGCTATGCTATGCGCCAGCCAGCAATGCCACACCTCTCGCCTCTCACTTCAGTAGAGAAAGACGCACGACCTTTCCCGCGCAGCGCGAAGTACGCACGGTTTGCATCACCCGTATGCGCCTTGAGTTACCTTGCAATGTTTGATGCTTTCTTCATAGCCACCAATAGAAACATCCCGACCATCAGGCGCCAATCGCCACAATGGCGTCCGCAAAACCCGACCCCTCGACATCGACGAGCTCTGCCGACATATTCTCTGGAAGTCACACTCTCCCACAGATTCGATCCATTCACAAGTCGCTCCATGTTCAAATCGAAGAAAAGTCGAGCCGTCTACGAACACAGGTCGGCAGCTCATACCGCGAGCTCCTCGGCACAGCGGACACAATTGTCCACATGCGAGGGGACAATGGCCAAGTACAGGACCTCCTGGGAAGAATGGGTGGCCGGTGTGGACGATCCATCATTTCTTCCAAAGCCACAAATCTTTCCAGGTTCGTCACGAGAGAGAAAAGCCCCGCCGCAAACGAGACGGCCAGGCTGCGGCTCCTCGAGTCCTGCGGGCTGATGGTGGCGAGAATACTCAAGGGTGGAGGCGGTGTCGATGCACAGATGAAGAAGGGAGATAGACTGGTGATGGCTACAAAGGTATTCGTCATTAGTCGCTTGCTGGTGAAATGCGTGAAAGAAGAAGCACCGTCGAAAGATGCCCAACAAGCCGTGGCGACTGCCAGCAAGGCGCTAGAATCGCTCCGAAGAAGGATCCAACGACATGTCGAGCGGTTGCTGGAGAAAGTGGACGATACTGTGGACAGGGAGGATATCGTCAAGGCGCTCTGTGCCTACAGTCTTGCAAACAGCTCAGGTGCGAAGCATGCCATATGGCACTTTGTTCGTGTGAGGCAGCGAGCCATGGAGATTGCGTTGGACTTGGACGAAGGCGAGCGAACGACAACAACTGATGATGTGGTCCGCAGCCTGAGACTCTACACGAAAACCGTTCTTGATGTGCAGGCACTGGTTCCTGTGAAACTGTCGCAGGCCTTATCGAGCTTAAAGAGCCAGCGACTTTTGGCAGATGCATCTCTGAAAGCGCTCGAGGGACTACGACTGGACATATACGGCCGATGGTGCAGCGAAGAGATGCAAGACTTCACGCCGTTTGTCAGACATGACGACCTTGACGCCAAACAGGCAAGGGAAATGTTGGGCAGTTTTGCCGAGAAAGGCGCACAAATCGTCGTGTCTGGGCTGAGAAAAACTCTCAGCCACATGGTCGACTTCAAATCAATTACCGACTTGCGAACGCAGGTGCTTCAACTCTGGATACGAGACGGTGGACGCGCAAAGGGATTCGACGCCCAGGAAATGCAAGACGAGCTACGAGAAACCATAAATTCACGACTGCTCTCCGTCGTTGAGATCAAAGCTACCAAATTGCGACTGGTGGGATCCGAGGTAAAAGCTACGCTTGAAGGGTGGCGAGCGGGCGTGTCCGATGAGCATAAAGGGCTTTGGGATGATGATGGATACGACGCCGCGCTGTCAAATGGCGCCACGCACTTCATTCAGGAGGTTGTATCACGATTATATGGCCGGAATGATGCCGCTTCAAAGGCTGCACATAGCTACGGGTCATGGTATCATATTATCGATGATGTCAAAATAGTGGTAGAAGAGCTACGAAAACAGCGGTGGGATAACGATTACGAAGAGATTGAGGATGAAGAAACCATTGAAGCGAGACAGAAGATTCTGAGTAGGGAAGATCCGAAGAAACTGCAAGAGAAGTTGGACGAAACGCTCGACACGTCATTCAAGGCACTCGAAGACCAGATTGAAGGACTGTGGAAACAACACTCGAAGCATACATCGAGCGGTGCCATGGCCATCTATCTTATTAGAGTCATTCGGGATATCCGTGCACAGCTACCTGATCGTCCAAAAGTCAAGAACTTCGGGCTATCCCTGGTGCCCAGTCTCCATGAACAAGTTGCTGCGCTAGCATCTAGGCCTGCTGCCGAAGAGTTCATTTCGTCCGGCTTATCGGACAAGACTGTTGCTATGAAGCCACTGTGGGAAGGGGAACCCGCTCTGCCGAACCAACCCTCACCCTCTGTGTTTCAATTTCTGCGAAGCATATCCCTAGCAATGGCTGATCTGGGTGTGGATTTATGGACGCCCACAGCGGTGCGGGAGCTGAAAAGGCAGCTGGGTGGGGAGTTGTGTGAGGCATGGCGCAACGAGCTGACCGGTTTGTCTGTAGAAACAGCCAACGGCACGAGTAAGAATGAGAAGGTAGAAGATGATGACAAGACAGCTGGTGACGATGGTGACGAGACGACGACAGAAGAGATGGACGCAGATTCCGTGGGTACTGTCGAAGACGTTTGTACGCAGTGGCTCTTTGATGTGGCGTTATTGCGGTGCTGCATTGGTAACAATGTAGAGGGGGGAGTGTCAGCAGACTTTGAGAAGCTGGATGGTGAGGTATATAGACGGAGTGGGTTGGACGAAGGGTCGAAGAAAAAGGTGAGCAAGCTGGCGAATGACTTTTGGGAGAGGATTCATTTGCTATTTGGGATGTTGGCGTGAAGGGCTGTAGAGTTTGGCGGATTGTCCATGTGGCTGGGCATCACTCCAGATAGAAGAGAATAGATAGAACGGATAGAACTGATATCTATCAATCACTTCCCTCATTCTCGTGTGGAACGAGTGAGTGTCTTGTTTTCCCGTCCAGATGCAGAGGTGGATGAACCAGTGCTGCTGGCCTTGCTCGCGCACCAACCGCCGCGGAGTCTGCCAAGCCGTAGAATAGAAAAAGGTCATACGAGTAGAATAGCGATCAAATATATCCAAACTCATGTCTCTTCGCAACGAACTATGATTACAGACAGATGGGAGATTGTGCTTCATCCCAGCATCATCAACACCAACGCAACGCAACGCAACGCCATATTTCGATCAAACAATACATCGTCCCACCACCGCATCACCACATCACCACATCACAGCTTATGCCTCTTCTCCCCACTAGCCAGCTTCCGAAACTCCTCCTGCGGAATGCCCCTCACAAAGCGATCCAGCCCGGCAAACACCTCATGCACGCTCTGCGCATTATGCACATCCACATCCGGCCTCCGCAGCAGCTTCTTAATGCCCAGCATGCTCTCGCCATTCAGATGCTCGCCGAGTCTGTCACGCACCTCCTGCAGCACCCTCTCGGTGAAGCTCGCGCTCTCTCCCTTGCCAAAGTCGAATATCTCGTTGACGAAGCCGCACTGCTTGAGGTCCTCCGCCGGCAGGCGCTTGCTCATGATGAGGGCCTCGTTGGCCCTGGCGGGTCCGAGGCGCGCAGCCAGCGCCCGGGAGGCGCCTCCCTCGGCGACGAGGCCAAGCGACGAGAAGGGCGTGAGGAGGAAGGTGTGCGGCGTGCAGTAGACGAAGTCGGCCCAGCCGACGAGGGCGGCGGACAGGCCCACGACGGGCCCGTTGAGGGCGACGACCAGGATCTTGGGGTGCGTGGCGAAGGCGTGCGTGGTGTTGAGGTTGAAGGCGACGAACGTCTGCAGCCAGAGCTTGTGGGAGTCGGACGGGTCGGAGGGGGATTCGCGGCTGATGGAGACGTCGGCGCCGCTGGGGCGATGATTAGCTGAGTATTACGCAGATTATATAGGCGGTGGTGGTGGTCACAGAACGTGATACAGCAGGGATGTAGTTGGACTTTGGGGGTGGTAGCAACTTCTATCAAACAAACAACTCACGCGGAAAAGAATCGCCCCGTGCCTGTCAGGACCGTCACAAACACCTCATCGTGCGTCGCAACCTCGTTCAGCTTCGTGGCCAGGTCGTAGTATTGGGGCTGTGACAATGCGCCGAGCTTCTTCTCGTTGTTGATGGTGATGACGGCGATGCGGCCGCGGTAGTCGAGGCTAATGACGGAATCGGTGGCCATGGCGAACTAATTCTATTATTTCGTGGTGTGTCGCTATCGGCTTGTGGTGGTGGCTGGGTCAGGTACGGAGTATACAAATACAAATTGCAAAAGGCAGCGGGGGCCGCAGCGGGAACGGTCCTTCTATAAGGCCTTTCATTAGTTCCCGATAGATGCTGTTCATTCATTCATTACTTGGTTATGGAGTATGGAGTTGTATTGTTAGTATCCGGGGTTCGGTTCGTCAATTCCGCTTCGCCTTGCTAACCGCGAAGCAACCTCGGTTCAGATTGGAAGCTAGTTTATTACGGAGTAGTTTAGTTGTTAGTCGCACGGATGGCGAAGCTTAACCCCACGTCTCACGTTTCGGGGTGATTAGTGACATCCCCGCGTTGTGTGGCGTTGCCGAGGAAGACCAAGTACTCATAGTGGGCTATTTGCAAACCATATTGCTTCATCACGAAGAAGAACAAGGAAAAAAGAAGAAAAAGACAAAAAGAGAAGAGAAAAGAGAAAACCCGAAGTTCTGCAATGCTGCCAAACAGTCCAGACTATCAATTGTGTGTAAAGTCAATCTGGGGGTGCTGATAATAACCTCTAAATAGTCCCCGTAAGCTAGTTGGCTCGGAATCTCATCAATGCCGCCCACATCAGTCGCCTTCCGCTCAGTCATAACACGCCTCAATCCGCTGCTGGCCGGATACGCTGCTTATCGTCAGCAAGGTTGCATACGAGGTAGCCAAGCCGCCATCATGACTTACCCACACGGCGCAGTCTGTTCGAGCTCCCCAGCGGCTGCAGGCTGGCTCGCCCCCATACCACCGATTCACACGCATGTGGTCCTCCCAGAACGTCCTCCTCTCGTAGTCAAAACTGTTCTGTTTTGGAATCACGAGCTTCGCGACCGTCTGCCACAGATACTTACTCGCATCCCAGGCCATGCCCGCATATTCGACGGGCCGCTCGGCCAAGTTCTCGCACAGCTGCACCTGGAATGCATACTCGGCGTCGTGGTCCCTATGGAAGTTCTATAGCCATTTGTGCAGGATGTCCGCGCTGTGCTCGGGCTTGATTGTCTCTTCGTACAGCTTCTTCTGCGTCTCGCTAGTCGGCACCTGACAGTACTTGATGACGTAGTCGCCGAAGCGGTACGTCGTGTGCAAGTACTGACGGATGGACTCGTCGTAGGTGTTTCTGACCCTGTCCCGGCCTTTCGGCAGCTCTGTGTCGTGGCGGTGCTCCAGGTGGCGATGCAGCTCGGGCTGGTCGTGGTCGTGTTTCATGCGAATGTCGAAAATCTCCTTGGTCGTCTTGGCATCTGCCAGGCCAAGCGCTGGCGTGCTGTTGAATTCAATATCATGGGTCGTAGATTCTCGACCCTCGACCCTCGTCGAATCCCTGGCCGTAGATACCGAAGAGATTGATGGCGAATCCGCGCGGCTGACGAATGCGGTCTTGAAAAACGAGTAAGATTCATCTTCGGGAAAGTGTGCGGAACCCATGTAGTGCTGCTGCGCTCAACTTACATCCCGTTTTGCCCATTTCATGATTTTATGCTACTTGTGCTTGTCCTATTGTCCGCTGCGCGTTTGCATCGTAGTTTAAGAGTTTTTACTTCTGATAGCAGGTTGAAGAGTTGTTTAAATATTTGATCTTAAGCTTCTTTCACTCAAACGTGTCTTGTCTTCTCATTTTATTCCTGTTCTGACATGTATATGTGTTCTAGGCCGGCAAATATCTCTATTGTTTTGTCTTATGGAGAGAAAATTAGCCAGCCTATTCTTGGCCTCACATAAACTAAAGACCAAAATACCGAAAAGCCCCGGCTACATTAGTTAGACAGAACCGCCGTAACTGAGGAGTGATTGGTCGTCGGTGCGTGGACTTGGAGAGCGAACTGACCGACTGCAGAACTTGTGAATTCAAACTCTGTGCACGTTGGATTATTCACTAGTGAAATTGCTATTAGATTAGCATTTAGTAGGCCGATGCTTTGCTCAACTGGTTTAACGGGAGTGATTTCGAAGAGCTTTGGTATAAGCACCAGCCCTATTGGGCTGGTTGTCGACTTGAAAAAATAAATTGTACACAAAACAATTATACGAGTGGCATTCGAGTAGGAAATGTCCCGCGTGACCGTCATGTCAGTAAGGTCAGACAACCAGGCTGTCCCTGAGGCATATTTAATAAATGCATACTGCTTTCCACCGTCACACTCGACCAACTAGGGAGGTAGCAAGAGCGGCGACATTGGGCATATCATTTGGCAGTGGCATCTGTAGCAATGAGAGCATTCGGGGCATGACGGGGCATGACAGTTCATGACAAATTGACTATGTGATACATTATCTTTGCTGTAGGTCCTGTTGCTCTAGCGCTTATCGGCATTTTGGTACTTCTTTTAAGTTGGGGATAATGTGCTCTGAGAACGAGTTGTTCGAGTGGTTGTATCTTGTCAGCCATCAGGTGTTGAATCATCAAATAGGAACGAAACTATACAAATATCGAAACACAATACTCGATTTGCGCCAAGACATGCAGAAAGAGATGTACATACTGGCAGGTGTTATTTATGATGAAATGCCTTGGTCAGATGACGCAAGAACTTCTTGAAGTTGGGATCCCCCTCCGACTGAAACTTGTTAGGACCCCTATGGTCGGTATTGAGGTACACATCCTTGGCATATCTGAGACCTCCAGCTTTGTTATTCACTGTGTAGTTCTATTGTTAGACTTAGAAAACGTTCTACTACAGTTTATGGATCTGATGCATCCTACCGGACTAAATGACAACCTTCCAAATCTTTCAGGTCTCATTTCCAAACAGTTACAGATATAAGGCAGGTTAATACCAACAGTCCAACTTTGTCTCACGTATATATTGTAGAAAGCATCGTCGAGGGCTTGACGGTGGGGTTTTCTTCTGCCATGTGTTCAAGCAGGGTAGTAAATGAACCTCTCCAATATGCCGTGCAGGAGAGGAGGGATGCAACGAACGCAGCCTTGGTTCCGGGGTGAGGCACACCTAGGAATAGAATGACCCTTGTCATCCAGCAACATTTTGGCGTGCATCTCGAAGTCCATGTCTGGCACATGGGAATCCCATTTGGTCTGGTGGTTGAGAATCGTGATCCTTGTTTTATTCAAATCGGTTTGCTTTGGGAGGAAATCTTGTAGCTAGGAGAGGTCGCTCCCGTTTCCACGGTATCTACAAGCACTTGAAGGATTCAAGCCGAGGTCGTGAATGGCGAAAACGCTGAACGCAGCTAGCGGCTATTGTCACCGAAGACTTACCCAACTCACTCGACAAAATCATCAGTCTGTCCCGGGTCGTATAAAGTGCGGGATGATTCGAAAGGAGGGTGATCGGAGTATGTAGTCTAAGCATCAAAAAGTGTTGGGATAAAGAGATGGATCGGGTTGAGTAGAGCACACCACGTGAGAAAGAAGAGGAACCCGATCGTCATTGGTACACGTAATGCCCGAGTCGTGTGGCGCTCTCTGCTCGCAGTAGTCCGTCCAGATGCTGACTTGCCCCAGTAGCAATCCTCTGGATAGATGATGGTAAAATACAGCCAGGTTACCAGAACGCTTATAGAAACTATTGTCCAGTAAAAGCCTCGGCAGACCAAGGCGAGAAAGATGCCAGCTGAGGGATACAAGATATAATGATCCAAGAGGCTAGAACTGTTTACATTAACTTTTGGCAGACGGTGGTGTTTTTGCGAATCGCCGCTTAGGTAGCGATTACGCTTAAGACAGGTTGAATCCATGTAGGGCTTTAAGGGATATCAAAGAGAAGAAACAGGATGCTGAAGTCACTCGTTACCATCTGTCTGTTGTGGCTAGCTTCGGGTGCTGGCCTGTGTGGAACAAGGTTTTCGGCTGGACGGTGCGAAAGGAGCTCTGATACATTGGTATAGTCGAAAGGTGTTCTCGTTGACGAGTCAACACGTTCTGACTGCGGTGGGCTGGAAGCCGTCCAGTTTTTTCACCTTCCCTTGTCCTTGTTGTGGATGAGCCTCGATTCGAAGAAAGCGTATTGTAACCGGACCTATCGTCCATCTGCAAGTGATATTCAGACTGCTGGGCACCAAGAAGCACGGCACCAACAGTTGCTGGGTCGGCGAATTTCTTAAAACGCCGGTCCTGTTGTGCATCTACCTCCTCTTTATCTCTCAGAATTTGGACCAGGTCACAGTGCCCATTGGCAACGCTTCCTTGACACTTGCATGGTTCTAGAACTTTGTCTGAGACAAACCAGTGTACGCCCTCAAAGAGCTGTCTAGGTTTGTCCCGAGGATTGCGTCTCTCGCCCAAAATCTTTTTGATGTTATTGACGTGAACAATAAGGTAGTTCTTTCCTGCGGGTGCCTCAGCCCAAGAAGAGCATAATAGTTCAGGATTAGCCGGCTTAATTAGCTGGCCAAATCGAGCCCCAACAAGCGTAATAGCGTCGAGTTTCCTGATGAAACCAACCCAGGCGCAACTTTCCAAATCAAGCGGCGTGGAACGAGGTAAGATATCTGTGCCTTAGTTCTCTGTACTTCGGGCTATGTCCATAAATTTGAAGAAGTCCTCAAGGAATTCGCGGCAGGTGTCGTCTTTTCATTTATTTTCATCTGGAATTCAAGAACAAGCTCCAGAGTGCACCAAATTTCGTCCACTTTATCCTTAATATATATAGCTAACCCTTTCCACAACGCCTGTTTTCTATTGCTGTCGTTCATGAGATATTCAATAACTCTTTAAATTAGCGTTGCATCTATTGCAACAGGGTTAATAGCGGTGAATTTGTAGAACTTATTGAAATTTTGGTCTGTTCGCTCAACTTCTAGAGATCCAAGAACAAGATACAGCAGCGCGTTTGCGGCGCTCACAAGCCAGGCCCTTTTGTCATTTGCGTCATATATATTAACAAATTTTTCACTAATCCATCTAACTCAGTCAAAGTAAGGGTGCTTTACACATCGTTTAGCTTTTGTAGAAATCGTGAAGTGGCCTGGGAGCATAAGCTGTCCTTTGCTTATGGCGCTTTTTAAAGCGGCAACCACTGTTTGGCCGTTAGAGCTCCGATAGGCCAATGGCATAATTGGCGTTTAGTTCTCCTAAAAAGGAGTTAATTAGCAAATAATGGCCCATTTACAAATCTCCGCAAACCGTACCCGTATGACTAGTAGCAGCCGAGCACCAACCAATAACGTGCCGAGATGTCCTTACGTCAGACAACTCAATGTTCTCGGTATTTTCCGGGGTCGATACTTGAAACCCGGCTCTCTAGGTAGAGATCCTGCTTTTGTCTTCGCTACAAAGCAGATGCCAGATTAATATGTCTCCGAGACGCTTAGCCAGCACGAGCATAGCATAAAAGCCCTTGACGAAGACCCTTCCATCGAAAATGCTTGCACATCGTGCTTGCACCAGCTCCGCAACGAAATCAAGGGGAATTTCCAAACCAGTTCTAAAGTCTGATTTGACCAGGGTGGGATATCCTTCTACGACAATCGGGCTTCTGAACAGGTTGAGCTGGCATTGGCCATTGGGGAGGCTCATTGGCGGGGGTTCAGTACGTAATTCGAAATGGACTTTTCCAAGCATGTCTGGCTTGTAAGAAAGGCTCTCCATAGCTTCAGCTTGTAAAATCCTTAGACGGCAGTAAGCTACTGCAAGGTCACCTACAATAGGAGGGTTCCAAAGAGCAGCACCTAGCCAACCGGGCTGTTCTCCAAGCTCTGCTAGAGAATATCCAATTCCGCGTGCCTCGATAGTGAGCTTTGAAGCATCAAGACTGACAGTTACTTTCGTGTTGTTGGGAAATATACCCGGAAAACACAATTATAAGCATCCTGAAACTCCAAGACAAGAGCTACGAAACTTACGCTCATGTTTTTCGCCAGACTCACTGCGAACAATGTCTTTCATTAACTGAAGAGTCTGTTGTCCTGTTGATGGCCATATATGGGTCAGATATTGTGCACAAGGAAGGGCTTGAACGTCTTCGAGAGACCCAGTAAGTGTGAGGGCTATCCCAATTACGTCCCCAGATTCCACCTCAAACTCTTGTTCTCTGACATATCGACTAAAGGTTTGGAAGGACTATAAAGTATCCGTTCACCGTCTTTCTAATATAATATGAGATATAGTTCGCGGTACTTAGGGCTTTCAAGTGGGCTTAACCTCTCTACAGTAGGGGAGCCCATCGTTTCGTAAAATGAAATTATGTAAGGCTGTCTAGTCCCGAACGCATTGCTAAACTCATTGTCGAGACGTTGGACGTGTGCCGAGTAGCTACCAAGACTCTTAAGTAAGTACGGGTTTGGGTTATCGGGTACCAAGGGTGCTAATGGCCGCTCCCAGATGAGGAATCCAGAGATGGAATTCAGTATCATATCTACATCATTCTTTCTCTCGGCCATCTTTACTACAGCCTGTGAATTAAATGTTAAGCAATTGTCACGACTGTACTAGTGGTTTGTGGATCGGCTACATAACTGTTTGATGATCAAGCCGCCGAGACTGTGTCCAATGAAGATGATGGGACAAGACCTGTTAGATTTCTATCATTTCATTAGCATAAAAAACTCAATGACGAGGGAAAACACGCCACATAATATGAATTTCAAGCTCATTAAGTCCTGGAAATGAATCGGTGCTCAGAATGATGTGGGTATCGTATCCGTATATTAGTACTCTCGCGCGAAGGACGTCAAGCGGAAGAGCATCACGGAGCCACATAAATGACCCTTGCCATTCCTCAAAGGAGCCGAACGCATGGCCGGCAATACCAGGTAGGGCAATCACGCTACGTAGATATGTTAGGATTTTATTATTATTAGATGTTTCTTCATTAACCTACTCCACTTAACGATCATCATCCTTGGTATTGTGAAGAGGCGTGAAACCTGAAAGTGTGTATCAAATATGACAAGTTTTCTTGGACTAAAACGGTCTGATTTGGCATCCACCGGTAGGCTGAATGGTTATTCCTTTCTAGAGTTACCGGATAAATGGTCTGGGAGAGTATGTAAACTCAGGGTCGCCACTTTTGCTGGGAGGATCGACAGGGCTGATTGCAAGGGAATACACGGTAAATCTGGTCGTCTAAGATGTAATGGAAAGAGTTGTCTTAACGAGCTCGTGGACATCAGCTTTGCTTTGGTATACAAAAGGTATTCTTCTGGGCCTAAAATCCGGGTGGTTCGTCGACATGCTGGTGTTGTGCCAGCAACGATCATGCTGAAGAGAGTGTTTGGAAATTGCGGAGGGAAATAAAAAATAGCCACCAGGCTTCTTCAAAGGGGGACCACACGCTTTATAATCTAGTCTCAGCCCGCCCGTAACCGCCGTGACTGAGGCTCTAACAGCCAATGAAGCCGGGGAGGCTACTTCGCGGTCGGTCCCCTGTAAATCACGACACCCGTGCCGCTTACTCGATCAAGACAAAGATACGAGATGAATATTCCGCACACCCTCTGGAAACGCCATCGAGCTGCATTACGGTTTGGACGAGACTCTCCCAGACAGCGAATGCCTGCACGTTTGCCTCGCATATGACTTCAAAGCAAGCTGGTATTTCTCATACGAATAGCAGCCCATATAAATCCGCATGAGGTGAACTAGAAGTCAGGGTAATTATGGGCATTGACGCCGGCCTTCTCTTGTTTGTAACCATCCCATAGTCTAGCCGGGGCTGTATACGGTAGGTAGTATTGTATTCGCCCGTCGCGGCGGTCGCCCTTATGGTTCGCCGATGGCCCGCCCAAGCCACCGCACGCATTTGAATTGGACGAAGCACCCGGCGAAACAGCTTATGCTGAGTGGCTTTCTAAGCTGAATCCTTGCCGGGCGGACGAGCGGACAGCCAGGGCAATGTACAGCGGACATGGGCGACTGGCGACCTGGCGAAGCAACTAGGCCATGTTTTATTGGAGGCACGAGGGAACAGGACGCCGCTGTTGTCAGGCGATTGCTCGCGGAGCTATTAGCATCTACAGGGAATCCCAATCATGATTGGTGGTAATCATGTGGCGTTCTTCGCCTCCTAAATAATAACCGGTAGTCTCAATGCCGAGGTGATCGGCATTACTATCGAAACGGATCTGGATTTGGGAGCGAGCGGGCTAATGCATCCATCTCATGATGTCCTCGGGCTATATGTCCTGCTATTGCATGAAAACCGGTGAGTTGGCTGCCATCCCACCTGCGTAAGGCGCATTTCAGTTTTGTAACAATGCAGTCCACTCCAACGCCATACTAGCTTAGCTCTGCTGCAAGAGGCCCCATCAGCCTGTGGATCACAGCTTCGTATACCGATTGTGGCTGCACGCGGACGTAGAGCCCTCGCCCGTTCATGCCAGACATGGATGCTGCCAGAGATTTGAAGCCAACCAGATATTGCGGGAAGATGTTCGCAATCCAGTATGTTCCTGGTACGTTCACGTCAAATGTTCATTTGGGAAATTCCTAGTCAGCCTTAAGAAACGGCCGCGTTCATGACAATTCCAGCTGCTCTTATACCTCCATAGAGATGATCTACGACCTGAATGTACTGCGCGAACGCCTCTTCTAGAGAACTCTGGTTTGCCACATCCCCACATACATACGACGTCTTAATGCGATAACGCTCGCTTAAATATAAAAACTCTGGATCGGGGTCAGGGGCTGCGTCGACCGCTACTGCCTAGCTTCTAAGTCCGACGCCGTAGTGGGTGCGACGTACCGCGAAGTGACCTCAAGGAACGTTGCTTTCAAAGCCCTTGAGATCGTCAAACCGGTCAAGGATAAGTTGAGCCCGACATGTACGACGATAATAACGGAAGGGTCATCGTAGTTAGCTCTCTAGTTCGGTCAAAAAGGGACCTGGCGAACAAAGATTCTAGTTCTATTACGCTGGGCAAAAGTCTGCTGTACATCGTTTGAACCATGCGACCGTAGGGCTCCATCGCTGCTGGTGGCGCAAGTAAAACGTACAACAGTGCGTGTACGGGCCACAACCAGGTAGAGTCAGTAGTGGGATTATCGAGCTCTGTGGGATTGTCCTTGATTTGTATCTAATTTAAAAGGATTTAAGCCTATTTGTACAGCTGAATTAACCACCAATTCCGGCATGTTGTATGCTGAGAATAACTTGATATAACGGATCCGGTTGTACGCACCCGGTACTGACGAAAACAGAGGAAATAGAGCTTTCAAAAACAGAGCAGCTGAAGACAGTCAGATTCCTCGGGATCTTCTCCCACGTGCTGGAATTCTTGTGACATATCATGACTACTCTGGCTAAAAATTGAACGGCCACAAGGGGCTCCAAGTGCTCCACCGCATAATGACGGCGCGCTCAAAATGCAGTGCCTCCTGGCTCTAGCCTTGAGGAAATCGCCTACTTCTTTCCAGTAGACTCTTCCCGTCTTCGTATCAGCAGGGATGTAGTAGGATCCGGAAACAAAAACTCGTCCACGGAAGTGTTCTCCGGCCGTGTTTTCCCATCTGGATACTTGAAATCGTATTCCAAGAGCAAATTCGACAAGATTAGCTTAATCTCTGTGTTGGCGAAATACTTTCCCGGACAGGCGTGTTTTCCGTACCCGAAATTCAGGTCGGTTTTATCAGTTTGGGTGAATGATTTCGACACACGGCGCGACGTCTCATCACTCCTGTCCCCAAACCGGAAGGGGTCGAACGCCAGCGGGTCTCCAGGAACATTAGCAGGGTCGTGCATAAGTGATACGAGGGGCATCGCGATGTGGGTGCTGGTAGGGAGGGTGATGCCGCTGGAGAGCTTAATGGGCTGGTGAACCACACGATTAAATGCCACTACTGGTCTGTTAAAAATCGAGCCATAGTTTTTTTGTACCGGACGTGCTTTGATGACTTACGTTGAGTTGGCGGGCTTCTTCTAAGCGACTCCTTCATGCAGCGATCTAACAAGTGTAGCTTGGCCATGATTGACTTTTGCCAACCGCCACCATCCTCCGCCAAAGCGTTCTGGATCTCAGTTCTTAGACGAGGGATATATTCCTGGTGGGCGCAGAGGTCTAGAAGGGCGTTGGTCGCGACCACCGAAGTAGTGTGAATTGCGGCTAAACTCAAGAATATCTGGCGGTGTGCTAGCATTTCTGGCGATCCATCAAAAGCGACAGGTGCGTCCATCATCAACTGCAGCAAGTCTTGGCTCTTTTCGTAGCCTGGTGCCCCAGCAGCCTCTGCAGCCCTTCGCTCACGCACTATTGGGGAGATGACTTGCTTTGCTGTCTTAATATTACTATGCAGCCGCCAATACGAGGGCAGTAACAGAACAATAACTGGATGCAGAAGCCATGGCAAGCCACGGAGAATCATGGCAGTTGTGAAAAAGTGTTCAGTAAACTCCCTACTTATGGCAAGCCACCTCTCGTCCCGGCCGGCCTTCAAGCCGACAAAGGCGCGAGCAGAGACGCGCGATACACAATTCAAAACTATCTCGTAAACCTTGGCTTCAGCCCATTTACCTACAAGTATTTTCCGAAAACGGTTAGCCAAATGTATAACTCAAAAATGTGCATGCTAGGGCAGGCGTACCTTCGCAGCTGGGGATTTCTTTCTTGAAAGCAAAATCCAGCTCCTCTTTCATAATTGGAAGCATCTGCGCGAGCATTGGTGTCAGCTTATGCACGAGAGCTTGGGTGCTCAGATGGTCGCTCATGTGGATCGCGTCAATTGACGTGTATCGGCCGTAAAAGTTCTTCGCATAGGCGGATGTTGCGCTGAGCGTCTCCTCCGGCAGGTATCTCAATTCTTCCAAGTATGCATTTGAGATGACAAAGATGTCTCCGTCGATTCGGCGGATCTTGAACATGGAGCTCGTGGATTTCTTGAGCTACACACACAAACACACACCAAGTCAGTATTCTGCCATACCTTTTGACAGCTAGTCGCCGACTTACCTTTTGGTACCCATCCTCGATAATTCCACGACTTTGCGTGAAAAAGCGCATCCGAAGAAGCCAGCTCGGTTCAAAAATCGACCTGTAGCCAGCAGTGGGGGCGCTGAGTTTGGCGGAATGCTTCTGTGTCAGCATGTGCAGCGTGAGCAGCATGAAGATGGAGCATGTAGCGACAGTCCACCAGCTTCTTTGCGTGTCCACGTCATCGAAGCCGGAGGCCGTAGGTAGCTTGACAGAATAGTAACTCATGTTGGACGTGGGGGCCTCGCCTTAGCAGACCTTTTGCGCGTACAAGTAGAAAGTAAACGTATTTCAAGTAAGAAAAATCAGAAAGTCTGACGCTGCATATATAGTGTGGAGAGGCTGTGCCGATGTACATTGAGGATGCACATGGAGGATTATTGTGCGCAATCTGGCTTATCATTCTCGCCCTCAAACGGGGCACCAAACTTGACAGCTAATTGGTGCATGTCGGAAATAGAAGTGGTCGGCTGTACCACAGCTCAAGGCAATATACGAGGCGCGACGGCCGTATCTATGCAAGAGGGCGTCTTCCTGTGCAAGGTCGAAATGGAGACCCCCAATTTCGGTGTGTCAGCTCTCTCTACGTCGACTATCTCGATCCACTCATACATCGGCTGCGTAAAACTCCTATTGGCTCAAACAAGCAGATAATGGTAATTCATGCCGAAACACATAGCCACCCATCCTACTCCGTAAACCTGCTCAATATCGCAGCTGCTAGCTCCAATAATAGGTGCAACAGGTCGTGACGAAAAACCCGGCCATCCTACCTTATCTCTCTTTCTAATTCTTTGCAACCTAGTCGTATGTGAGACAGCCTCACTCACAGAGGAGATTAGCACACGTCCACTTTGTGTGATTGTAGGTGATGTGATAACCGGCCCTGTACCCGACTACTGGGTGCGGTTGTTGCGGGACGGCAAGAATTGAATGCAGTGGTAAGATGTCGGTCCGCACGTCTCCGTATTCGTACCCTGGCTGGTATTGACTCGACTGCATGCAGGAGCGGCATGACGCGGAAGAATGTGCTTGATCCGAACAGGGTCAAATTATTGGTGCCACTCAGCTTACGCACTATCGGTGATATACTAGACGGAACTCGATCCGGCGGTCTGTATTAATGGATTTGTTTAACAATTATTGGATTGGATAGGTCGGGGCCAATCCGTGTGCATTGATAGCGAGAGTAGTGTTACGATGATAATGGATTCAGAAAATTTCCTCTGACGGCCCCATCCGAAACCTCCCTATTTATACCCCCATTAGCTGCGACCGCCTTGTCCAGGAGTCCCGCCTTAGGCCCAAAGGCTACACAGCAGCGACCGTGCAACCCAACAATAATACCCTTTTCATGCACACAACATTGGAGAATGCTGTATTACGAGTCAAGCCAGTGTGTCTTCATACTTAACACCAGAACAGCAGAGGGTATCGGGATTCTGTTTGTGAGTATCTCTTCGGCGACAGCAAAGCGTCATTGCATAATGACAGGGGTCGGCAGCCAATTAAAAGCAGCGCATTAAAGGGTACTTCTTCTGCCTGCGAATTGACGCTATGATAGAAGTCCCAGTAATCTGCCGATTCACAAACAATAAGCCACATCGCACGTCTCACAGCCCTGACGGCTCCTGATCACCATTAAGGTTACTCTACGGAGGACTCCGAAGGTCATCGGCGCTGACAAGGGTGCCTGTGGGTGGGTGGTCCCAGTTCCAAAGTGATGCTTTACGGTCACCGACGAGATACAAACGAGAATGAGTATATACGGTATTATCATAGTGATATAGCACACATGCATTCCATTCGTTATGATATTCCGTGCGTCGTAGAGGCTCGAGTAAAATGAGTCAGGACTGGCTTGTATGTCACGACTGCTGACACCGGGTCACTCTACCCAGACAAGGGGGGCGGGACAATCTGCGTGATCTTGATGGCTTGTCCAAACCACACTGTAAAAGATCACGTCATTTGTCCCCCCCATGCAGGAGCTGAAAACAAGGAGGGTTGAAAACGCCGCAACCCACACCCAGCCCGATTTAGCCCAGAAGCGTCAGTTGCCATACGATAATAGTTCTGACGATGTTGTGGATGTGTTGAAGGAAGTAGGTCAATAGGTAGCGGGTAGGCTTTGTGGGGGTTCTGATAAGGCACCCGACCGCGCGCGTCATGATGCCTCTCAAATGAGCGAATGAAATATTGCCCGATTTTCGCGTGTAGAGCATTATTTTACCCTGTGGCTGCTAGTTAGATACTCGTATTTATGTGGCAGGGCATGGTAGCAGCGACGGGTGCGTATATAATATGCATTACGGCGTTTTGTAGCAGTTTTTTTTTCCTTCTCGACAGCTTCGAGCAGTGCCGTCGGGTGGTAACTGGTCATGAGGGCACGCGGGCGGGGGAAATAGCTGGTCAACCACAAGCTCAAAAGCCCCTCTCAACGAATCCACCGTCAATTGAGCGAACGGAGCGATCGATTTGCCGACCGTAAGTTCAATCTCATCATGACACCCAAGAGAGGCGAAGCTGCAAGGTACGATTGACTATCACGCGTTTCCGGCTACGGGCCGAGCAAACATAGCCTAACCCCGTTAGAGGTTAGAAGGAAGCCCGCCCGCCCGGGTTTAAGCCCAATAGAAGCTAACCCTTGGTCTGCTATCACTATTGCCCGAGAAAAGACGCCTCATTTGGATGATAAAGGGGCTCGTACGAATCTTAGAAGAGGCGTAACAAAGCTGTCACATGAGACCATAAATGAATAGATTAAATATACTCTACATGCCTTACTAACTTCACGATGCAATCAAGAGCGGTAGTAGCTACACCAGGCCCCGAGCAGCCTGTATAGATACGTACACGTACACCTGCGCGAAGTGCGCCGGGAAGGACTCAGCGTTGATGGCTGGACCCGTATTGTGGGAGCACTAAATCTTCTCATTAGCACCGCGTGCTAACTTGCAGCCTATGTTTTTCGCCCAGTCAGCAGTAAAGTGCATCAAATACACTTCTTCTGTCCAGACCTCATAAGTTCTTAATTATCCGGTGAGATGAGCATTTCTTCATTCCGGAAGCAGGGGAGATGGAAGGGGCCGGGGGCACGGTGCTTGCTGCATGCCACATTTCATGCACGGCGCTCTCAGAGCCATTGGTTCCCGTACGTGGCGCCTTGCCTACTGCCAGTCCTGCTCAGCAAACAATGTGTGGAGTGAGTTGTTGACTGTCGCATACCAAGCCGATGCAAGATGTATTCAGGGTTCAGTTCAATCTAAACACGCCTATACAGCTGAAACAAAGTGATCATGGACGCATATCGTCGGACCGCGTTCATCAGCATGTAGTGGAGACAGAGCACCACCATCATGCGAGATCATTCCGTTTCTTCTAGCCCTGCAAAGAAGTGCATAATACGTGCCTGGGGTTTGAGCGCCATTCTTCAGCTTGCTACGTAGTCGCATGTCCCTCGAGACATGATCTCGGGATGCGTGCACTTTACGATCGGACGCAATACGGCCGCCAATTCCGAATGAGACTGTCTGCACCCCACCCGTACATGTGATGCGCTAACAGAGGCTCTGTATGTTTATAAAGGTAGATAACTGTCAACAGTCAAAAACGGAAACATTTCTGCCAAACACTACTAAACTGATGAGTTTTCAGTGTTTAGTATAATTTCTCTAGCAGTATGCGCAGCCTGTGCCATGAGCTCGGCCTCTTTTTGTCCAGTCGTATCTCCAAAGACTTCATCCATTTGCTCCAGTGTGCGTCCCATCGTTTCAGGTACAAACAAGATTGCCCAAATGCCCGCCAGCACACAGAAAACCGCAAAGAACACATACGTACCAAAACCGATTGACTCGAGCATTGGGGGTGTAGCGACCCCAACGATGAAGTTCGACAGCCAATTAACGCAGGTTGCCAAAGCCACCCCCTTTGCTCGTGAAGAGGTTGAGTATACTTCTGCCGGTAAAGCCCAGCCTAGAGGAGAGTACGACACACCATAGATCAAGATGAAGGCAAATGCCATGGCTACACAAGCCCATCCACCAGAAACATGGGCTTGCCAATTTTTTGAGTACAGAGCAGATAAGATGGCAATAATAATGTAGCAGACTCCTGTTCCAATACCGCCAATGATTGATAATGGTCTTCGTCCGGCTTTGTCGATGATGAAGAAGCAGACAACTACAGCCACGAGCTGCAAGACGTTGAAGACACCCGACAGAATAAGGGACATTTCGTTGGATTGGCCAATGGACCGAAAGAGCGTCGGAGCATAATAAATAAAAGCGTTGATGCCTGAAAACTGCTGGAAAAAACAGATACCAACACCCACAATGGTGCGTCGCCACATCTTCTTCCTAACAAGATCAAGCCAAAGCAGAGCTTCGAGCTTCGGCCCCTGTGCTCCCGGATGTAGATTCTCTTGTGCAAGACGCTGAAACTCAACCTCGGTGACGATTGATCTGTATTCGGCCCGTACTCGATCGTCCGATTCAGGCAGGCGACGAAGCTTGCTGAGGCTCTGGAGCGCGGCCCTGGGGCGGTTGACCATTGCGAGCCATCGGGGCGAGTAGGGGAATGTGTGAACGCCAATCCCAAGCAACGTAGCGCACACCATTTGCAGGCCAAAGGGAAGACGGAAAGACACTTCACTGGGAATGTGTCGGGTAGCAAATGTGATCCAAAAGGCAATTACGACGCCTGAGACGATCGAAATAGATTCGAGGACGAGCAGAGTACCCCGTAGATGGGGAGGTGAGATTTCGGAAATGTATAGCGGTGCTCCCTATGCAGCAGAGTGTATAAGTATGCGCACATTGCACCTGTTACAAAAACACGTACCATAGCAAGTGTCCCAACTCCAATACCACCAATGGCTCTTCCGACAACAAGTGTGCCATAGTCTTGCGCTGCGGTCTGCATGATGGCTCCAATATCGAAAACGATGACCATAATGGTCAGTGCCCATTTGCGCGACACTTTATCGGCAAGGTAAGGCATAAACATGCACCCGACGAAGGCACCCAAAAGCAGCATGCCCGTCATCAAGCCAGTGCCAAAGGCTGTTTCCGTCTTGGGGAAAACTCGATGGAATTGGTCCATGACATTGATGATGGAGATGACGCCTTGATCATAGCCAAAGGAGAAGCCTCCGAGGGAGGCAAGCGCTGCTGCACCGCAGACGTACGGAGAGCCGAAAATGCCGCGGATTCCTGCCGGCCCATATGATACATGTCCGAGGAGAGCCTTGGGATCAGTAATTGTAGACGTCAAATTGTCTCCATGCGTTTCAGAGTGCGAGAAGCTAATGTCCTCTTTTGCCGTACGCTCCTCGACCATGATATCGGAATCCCAAGTAGAGCCTTTGTTTTGGACAAATGAATTGCCGGCACATATAAAATTATTGATGTAGCCTGGGGAAAACAGCACCTTATATTCATATCATGGGGAGCTATAACAACGGCCCACCTTATCCCCCACGGGGTAACTGTCGGGGGATGCCATAGCCTGGGCATACAATCGAAGCTAATTTGCTATTCGGTGTGGTTTGAGTCAACGTTCTTTGAGTGGGCATAGCTGGCGCGATAAGGTGCCGGACTGACTCCGGGGAACATTGCCCTTTTCGGATAGGGACCAAGCCGCTCCCTCGCTGTAGTGTCTCTTCCTTGACAGTAGTAGCCTTCGCCTAGCAACCTTCACCTAGCAACCTTCGCCTGCTGGACCGTTCGTTAGTGCACCAGCCTTGATCTTCACACTTCACTGGATTATATTTGTCCAGCCATACAGTTGCAGGGTTTCGGGTTCATTTCTTGGTTATGCTTAGCGATGTCGCACGAGCCAAGCGGATTATCACGAAGGTGGTTTTCAGCGACGCAAAGCGCGCCAACGCACACTGGCCGTCAGGTATTGGACTTTAATCCCTAGGCCAGGTCTGATCGCGGGCCGAAGGCGTCAACTTGCCTCTGCTCGGGCCATGCCCCCCACTCCCACCCCCCCCGTTTGAGCTCAATGGGGCAAATTTCCCCATGATCATGATCGGCTTGCAGAATTCGGAGTGAAGCGTTCTTTGAAAATTGTCTAGCTTATGGACTAGCCTCGCATAGTAAGAGGCAAAAGTATATTAAATGGGCCGGGCAAAATGCTGAGCAAGTCAGACGACATGGAAGGCGCAATTGGTACCAAGGAGACAAAGCAGTGTTGACTAGTGGCCGCAGATACATGTACATGATATTTGTGCGAGGTATACTAACATTAAGCGCAATGGTTTTAGGCAATGTCATTCCCGAAAGGAACAATAGTGATTCTAGCAGCTATTGCGAACCCATCGCGCGCGCAACAAACGGAGCCGACCGGAGCAGAGAGTCAGGGCTTGCTTGGGCAACTATACCAAACATGCCGGGACTAATGCAGGATAGGGTATTGTGCTTTATTTAGACGATAACTCGCTAAGGTCTTTTGGAACTTTCGGAAGGTAGTTCGTAAAAGTGCGTCTGCGTTTGAGATGGGTCCGCCGGGAAAGGATGGGTCTGTCCAGACAACTGGTGGCTTGGCTCCTCCTTAATTGGGGAGACTCGATGTGAACGCCTCTTCTTCCTCCACAACAAAACTATCCCTACTCCAATTAGCAAGACGGCTAGGCCGCAGCCTACGCCGATGCCCGCTGCCGCTCCTGAACTGAACGCCTGATTATCGTTGTTGCCACTCGGCCGAGCCGTATACTGATCAGCTGCTCTCTCCGTGGTAGTAGTAGATGCTCGGGTCGACGTTGCGGTGGCGACTTCGTCAAAGTGTTGGAACCGTACCACGACTGCGTGTGCCCCGACAGCGCCACCTTCACAAGCTGTAGAACTTGCAATCACCACAGTTGTCCCGGCTGCGATCTGGGCTAATGGTTTAAGAGTCGTGATGCCCGTGACGGCTCTGACGCATCCAAGCGTGGACTGCCAAGGGAAACGCGCCTCCACGTTTACCAGGCAACTGTAGCTTGCAAATAGGGCGCTGTGAATGTCAGCCGCAATGCAGTTTCTACGTCGGATAGAGGAGTTTCTCACGTCGGGCAACAGGTCTGAATCGTCTCAGTCACAGTCCCCACCGAGTTCAGGCTCTGACACGCCATGGTATAGCCGGAAGGACAAATACCAGGAGAAAAATAATATTGCATCGACGGGTTGTAGCCTCCAGGGAAGCAACCCTCGATAGCCATCGGCCCTTGAGCTAAAAATGAAAATCCATTTTCTTTGGAAGACTGGGTATACCCGACGAGGGATGTGCAAGTTGGGTCGGCAGTGAAGGTCGTGGTTAATGGGCCGAGGTTGCTCATAGCGCTCGCTTGCAAAGTCGATATCGTGCAGTGGAGGATTGGCAGCGTTTTGCGGAGGGCAGATTCAAGGTGATGAGGGTGCTCGTGTCACGGATGTGGTATCATTAAGTCGACAAGATGGATGGCCCCCTCGTGAGGCCTGTTGTATCTCAGATGGTAAATGGGAGAGGATGAAGGCGAGCTACGAAATTAAGGATACCCATTTCTAGTGTGATTACTAAAATTAGGGTCAAATCTTTTGTAGCAACATTTTGTAGTAATCCGCAGAAATTACGGCAAGAGCTATAGGAATTTTGACATTTCAGCTGCTCTGGCCAAAACGTTACAACGATAACAGAGATAAGACAGAGATTCGGGCAAGGGGTAAGATGGCACGTAGCTACTTTGACTCTGGCGCCTATTTTATGCTAAGTTATGCCGCAAAGACTTGCACATCGCATAAGGAGTAGTACCCCGTCCCGTAAGCGGCCGGTAAGCGCCCTCTGTGCTGGCCCACCTGGTCGCCAGCGAAGCACAGGACGCAAACAATGCAGCGCACTCCACGTCTTTTGAATTATCGTTACAACTGGTTGATCTAAGCCTATAGAAGTCAAGCGCGTTTAATCTATAGCTCTGTATTCTCTCATATGCTCTAGAAGATGGTACACTTAGCTAGGTGCTGCGTGTTGTTGCTCTTTACGGCTGTGTGTGGTTACACGGATAGTGGGCGCGAGATTATGCGGCCGCTGGGCCTAGGGCAGGAAGCCGGGATAGGGGCGTCCCAGATTAGGAAGATGTAGATGGGGGAATTTAGACGGGGCTGTCAGAGGAGGAATTCTGCATCCATCATCGCAATACCGCTCCAACCATCCATGCACAAGAATTTGAACCCGCCCAATTGCTTCCAATAACATCTATGTGACGGGCTAAGCCCGCATATAGATCGACTAGCCATTAGAAGTTCCGTCCGAAGAACCTGGGATCTCTTCTTTTCTTCCCTTTACCTTTAGCTGTTGTAGTTGCTTAGCCCGCTACAGTTCGGTGGGATGGTAGATTTCGCACATAGACGGTCAATGTCACCAGCTATTGAGAGATCACAAGGCATTCAAATGCGTAAAGTAGGTTGGAATAGAATCTCAAATTAATTTTAGGAATGTTGTTGGTTCTATCTACTCAGGAGCTGGCTCTGCCCCTTCCCTACATGGCTACACCATACTCGTTGTCCAGCTGGCGTGTAAACTGTCGAGATGCAGTGGGCGTCTACATGGGTGGTGCGCTTTGGGTATTTAGTTTAACGTAGTGCGGGGAATGTGAGTTGAGTTATCAGCATAAGCAACGCACTTTTAGTATTATGCGCTAGACTATTTTAATCCAAAAGATTGCATGCAAGGAACAGGAGGCTGCTCCGATGAACAACATTGCGCCATAGAGGCATCTATGTGGAGACGTTGCGGCGTGCATGACTCCATCTGGTGTCTGGTAGCCGGTACCCCTCCTTCCCAAGAAACACAAACGCAAATCATACGAGTTTGAAACGGGGTTTTAACGTTTCTTCTGTAATAAATCTGCTTTCAATACGGTATTAATGTGGTGGTCCTATCGGTAGGTATCTTGGTGCCATTGTGATCGTTCCCTGCTCTGATGTGGAGGGGCTTACTATATTCTTGCTCTAACCGTGATAGAAGCTTTACTTACATAACTAATCAGCTCTACCTGCTCTCCCTGGCATGGTTCTTCTTCCTTGCATTACAGTCTGCCACTCTGTCGTAGTTTGCGCATCTTCAGCGTAAGTCAATAAGCGCTTCGGAATCAACTCGGCTCGATCCACATCCATCATCCTTGATATGAATACCACTAAATGCGCGTCGACGGCGGTTGGTACCAAGCAACCAAAAAGCCATGTTGCTCCGTTAGGAAGATGCTTTTCAAAAGCTGCCATCACACTGCGAGTACGATCAACTGTTTCCTTCACAAATGCTGGGGCCAGGGCTGCGATCTTGCCACTCTCCAGGCTATTAGATGGATGGAGTCAGATGGGGATGCTTTACTCTTCTTTGAAACGAAAAATTTTAGGACGCACGAATGGTTCAATTGGACTCACATTTTCATTTTGTACTCCAGGGCTTGTCGGTACTTGGGAGAGATATCATCCTGGAGCCTCCGGTTGATCTCGTCTCTGGTAGAAGTCGATGCGCTTGGCGTATTTGTGAAAGTCAAACTGAAGAAGTTAATGCTGTGTAGTTCGCCGATTAAGCGATATATTGCTTCTCCATGCGGCTCTGGCGCGAGACTGGGAAATAGCCCGGCAATATAGTGAGTGATGTCGACACTGTCACAAATTGGCTCTTGGAGAGAAGGGCTTGTCAATGTTGGGACCTGATACATCGGTTAATTTTGGGAGCCTAAAATAAAATAGGTTGCAGGCACATAGGCACAAGCGATGTTACAGTACCTGACCCTTGGGGTTGACCTCACAGAGAAAGTGTTCCGACAACTGTTCTTTAGTGAAGAGGTCGACGTCTTTCTCGTTGAAGATCACTTCTGACAAGTCTTCTTTTGGCTCTCCACGAATAGCTATGCAATATCTGACCATGATAGAGCAGATGGAGTAGGCGTTGTGATGCAGCGTATACGTGACGGGAGCCATTGCAACCGCTATCTGAGCGTTACGGTAGAAGGGTCTCTGTGGATGCTTTTGGAGATATGTTCACCGCCGCCAGTGATTTTTGTCAGAATCGGACGGGCAAAAGTGCAATGCCTCGCAAACGAAGCGTAATCATCAGATTTAATAGCTGTCAGCCTCGCGCAATCGGCTCACAGCCAGAACCGATTCTAAGCCACAGTCGGCATCCTTGGGTACCGACCCCGCGCGCCATGTGACCGCAGATCACCCCATCGCAGCTCGCTTACCGTCCAAAATCCCCGATATCCGACCCGCTACCAGGATCTATCGATGGACTTGCGATAGGGCTTTTCATTGCAGTGAATCTCTCGCCTGCGATCCTCGGAATATATTCATGATGCTAGGCATTTAGATTCGGTGTTATGGCTGGGCAAGTTCACCTCGCGTAGTGCAACCCGTAAGCGGAACAATTCAGTCACAACTACAGCAGAGGCCGATCCAGCCCTAGCCTGGTGAGCGACATGCAAGAAACGAAATCTGTTTTTTTTATTCCCTGGAATTTTCCATCTAAACGACCCTTCCCCCCCCCCCCTCCTCCGCAATACCCCCTTTTCTGTTGCGTAAAAGGCTCTAAAGAGGTCTACTGGAATCTGTACACACCACGTTTCATTTTTATTTACAAGAACATTGCTCTTGCTTTGCAGCGTTTAAGAAATATCTAAAGCTACCCTTGGCTCGGAAGCTTCTCCAAGACGCAGCTTGATCTGTTTCCGGGAGCACAAGGTGATACCAGCGAATGTCGAGCTCTCTGTTGGAATCCCTCGTCAAGCATACGAGCAATCACGTGGCCGCCCTAGCGCGCCTCCTTTATTCGGCGCGCTCGGGGGTATTCCTCCTCTTCTCCTTCTCTCCTAAATAGCTACGAATTGAATACTTCGTTTTCCCGATTGCTTCGTGCAGAACCTTTTGACGTCAAATCAGAAGCCCCTGTGCTTCCTACACTATCTCTCTTCCGCAGGTGTCCAATTCCTTCGTTAGTCTCCAGATATATATCTCTGGCAAAAAAGAGGGACAAACGGAAATGGTAGAGCTAGAGTGCCTCATCTAAGGACGTAAATGCCTCCGGAAAAATGCCATTTGGCGACGAAGACCATAGTCAGATCCGCCGGCTCCGTGTTCCCCGCCCGGTATGACCAGCAGTTCAAAGTCTTTATCCGCTTTTATGAGCGCATTGACAAGCTGCATCGTTGACGCAGGGTCAACATTGGTGTCGAGCTCCCCCACGATCAGCATTAAAGGGCCCTCCAATTTGCCCGCATGCACGATGTTTGAAGACTCAGCGTACGACTCATCCACGGGATAGCCCATCCACTGCTCATTCCACCACACCTTGTCCATGCGGTTATCGTGGCAGCCGCAGTCTGCGGCCCCGGCCTTGTAAAAGCTTCTGGTGGAGCATTGCTGCCGCAGCGCTCTGTCCGCCTGCCGAGACGCCAAAGATTCCGACGCGAGATAAGTCCATCCATGGCCGAGTAGCCGCCGCAGCCTTGATCCATGCGATGCGGTCCGGCAGCCCAGCATCCTTCAGGTTCTTGTAGCAGACATTTTGAAACTTCTTTGAGCGCCAGTTTGTTCCCATGCCGTCCAATTTCACAACGACGAAGCCCTGCTTGGCCCACCGACGTGTCTTCCCCAATGGCGTAAAAGCTTTGGGAGTAAAAAAATCTTGCGGACCAGCGTATATGTCCTCGAGTATAGGATAGACTTTTGATTCGTCGAAAGTGGGTGGTCGTAAGATGATGCCGAAGATCAAGGTGTCCCCATCGCGGCCGGGAGCGACGAACCGCTCCGGGGCATTCCAGTGTGCCCTCTGTAAGTTGATCAGTGTGCTTCCCTCGAGAAACATGATTTTTCCTCCAGACTCTGCGTCTCGTAAGACTACTTGGGGTGGAAAATCTACTCGAGACCATGTGTCAACGAAATACCGCCTATCCGGAGACCACTGCCAGGTATGTGTCCCGTCGCCATCCGTCAGGATTCGAAGATCTGAGCCATCAAAGTTGACACGTACGAGGTGCGCATAGTATGGATCCTGTTCTTTTAGTATTCCATAGCTTTTGAGCCATATCATGCGACGAGCTTTGTCGATGTGATCGACTGAGGTCACATTCCACTGACCACGGGTAATCTGATTTTTCACAGTCCCTTTGGCCAAGTCTATGAGATAAAGGTGGTTATAGCCATCACGCTCACTAGCCCAGATCATCTCTTCGGAGTCATTGTCTATCTCCCAGTCCATTTTAGAAGAGTAGTCGATGAATGTCTCGCTGGTTTCGCTGAGTACGACCCGCACGAAACCGTCGACATGGATTGACAGCACCTTGAGTCGTTGATGTCCGCGCTCGTTGAATATGAAACGATATTCGGACCCTAATTTATTCCATCCGATATTATAAAGAGAATAAGGATTCGTAAATAACGAACTATCGGTGTGTATTTCGATTCGCTTGTCCAGATCAAAGAGGCGAGGTCGATCAACCCTGACCCGATCTCCGGGTTTGAGGTACTGGATTGACTTTAATTTGGGCTGAAGCTGATCTGCTGGGGCCGACTCCACCATGTTGACAACATGGTCTTCCGCAGGCGTGTATTCCCACGCAACGGCGAAACTTTCATCGGGCGACAAGAACAGATTCGTACAGTCGAATTTGTTTTTGGTTGAGATGATCTGAATCTTGCGGCCATCCGGTTCCTTGACCCATAGTTTGTCGTCTTCAATAAAAGCAGGGGGCTTTGGCTTACCGGTATCGGCTGTTTTTGGATTCATAATAGTCGTTGCTTTAGAACTAGTGACATGATTCTCTTCGTCGTCACCCGTATCTTCAAAATTTTTCCTTGTTTGGTCCTTTACTTCTCCCTGCATATCTTCTCCAGTATCTCTTTCATCTTTAATGACGAGCACGTCCTGTCCCTGGTCCGGCACGGAATAGATGGCCATTGTTTTTCCAGATACCTCATCGACCAGCCGCCACACATGGCCCGCGTATGTGTCCTGGTCTCTAGTCGCACCAACTGCAACACGCGAATAGAATTGTGCCTCTCCATCATAGTTAATCCAATATGTTTTTAGAGGAGCTTTACTATGGTTGACGAACGTGACCGAAACTTTAATGACACCTTCTGGTGAAGGGGCCTCTCTCTCCAACAGGCGTGGATCACGCTCGCCATCATACATCTGCACTTCTTTCAAAACATTGTCGAGTCCGTATTGCCATTTCCTTCCGGCAAAACGAAAAAAAAAGACTGATTTGTCAGCCTGAATGTCGATCCAGGTGAATGGGAGAGCTTCGTGGTCAACTGCATCGCCTGTTTGTCGTTGCAGCGCAGTAGCCAGCTGCATTTGGTCAAAGGCAGGTCCGCGAGTTCGCTTCGAAGCGTCCACGAGAACAAAATTCCATTTTTCGGCTGTCTCACGATGCAAATACCAAAAACTATTGCCGCCGGGAAGCCAGTGTGGCGTTACGGTAGCCTCGGTAATAACCCTTTTCTCCAACTCATCCATAGCTGGCTCTGTGCTGTCAGAAGCGGCTCGATGACCGTTACTGTTAACTGTTGTCTGTGGATATACCGCTCGGCTGTAGATTGCTGTGGATTATGACAGCTAAGATATGCGGTGTTAAACGATAATCAGGCGGGGTCAACAAAATAGCTGACGAGGCATCCCAAACATTAAGTCGTCCGACGTAATCTCGTAAGCCGACTTTGTGGGATCACGTGCTTAGATTCTACTAGTCGGGCACATAAACTATTTAAGCCGGCTCAGCGCTCACTCGTATCTAAGTTCCCAAGTCTGGTTTAGTATCATAAAGTTAGTGTGGCTATCTGCAAGGATTTGGCTGCTCAAATTAAAGTCATGGTTTCGCCCAAAATAGTAAATTTTATTACAACACTAAAAAATTGTAACCAGACGAATATCCTTGGTAGCAGATGCCTTGATCACTATTTGACATAAAGAGCCCGTTTCTCACCACCGTTGTGTTTAATAGGGCGCTGTGATAATGCTCATATTCTCCGAAAATGACTACCTCGGCATTAAATACCCTTTGTCTCAGAAGCTCGGTATGGTCCCGTGTACATGGCCATTTCGTCTGGAGGATTTGTATATAGAAGCATGATGCCGCCGCATCGCAATAACTATTACACGAACGCCGGTGTTTTGCGGCTGACCTCAATTCGAGTGAGCCAAGAACGAGGGTGTTCCCCTCAACAGTTCTTAGGATTTTATTCCCCGCCTTGCTGGCAATCAATAGTCTCGATCCAGAGGGGATATTGATAAGTCCAAGAGCGCTCTTCGACGATGCTTTAGGTCTGATCAAGCGCCAAAACCATAACCAAGAATACCTAAAGCATTCTTAATGTTGCCAAGTTCCCACCAGGAGGTACAGTGACCTTCGCGAGGCACTTCTTTTTGGCATACTTGACCTCTTCGTACCACAAGATCGGTATATTCCTAGCCTCTTAGTCCAATTTTCGGCATGGGCCTCGTACGCATGCCCTTTCTTTGCGCCATAGTCCCATCCCTGATTGCTCGAAAACCTCTCAGTACATCTTCTATGACATCCCTAAACGTCTTATTCTTCGTGTCTTCCGCCCACAGTTTCATTTTGCAGTTGTCCGGTTGTTTGCAATTTTACATGTTTCCCCACCGCCATCAAAGCACGGTTCAGCATAGGGCAACGGGACGGTGGCCATTCTCCTCCAAGTGCCTTGAAGCCAGTCTGGCACATGTCCTGAATCTGACGGGAGGATAGGTATGACAGAGCAATATGTAACATGACACTCAACTAGCAAACTAGCCATTCAGACTTGGTTTCTCCATCGTAAATCATAGCTGGTAGTCGTTCAGCTTCATCTATGAGGTCGTGGTACCCACGACCTTCTAATGATACCCGCAACGTTTTTGACACTACATACTTGCCGCCCAGGTTCATTGACACAATAGCCTTGATGAATATGCCACCAGTAAAAGTCCCTCCATTTGCAAGTTCAAATCTTGGTGGCGCAAGTGGAAATTTTGACTCCGAGTCTTGAAGACCAATAGATTCGACAAGTCCCCTAGTTCCTAAGAGCACTTCCGCTTGAGGTCAATACCCAAGAAATATCCTTTGGCTCGAGAGTTTATTTATGTCATGATTTGCAACGATTACGGCAGGAACTGAAGCTTTTTTTGCGTATTTGCCATCATGGACCCTGGCGCAGTGCCATTTGGATGGCCCCATTTCAGGACTTTGGTTGGGTATATAACGACCCCAGCCCCTCCGAGGAGTGTGATTCCTTCCCCGACATGTATCTGCGAGCGAGTGCCTACGAGAGCCACCATTAGATCGAAGGGTATACGTTCCGCTATAGGAAACCCGTAAGCTAAAAGAGCACCTCGAAAAAGGCGATGCCAGCGACCCGCGTCCATGCCCGCCTCAGCCGGTTTCTGTCCCAAGTAAATCTTTGGTCCAATATTTTTGGGGTTTATTTTAATTAATCTAGGCTCGGTATGTTCTAAGAAAGCAGTTGATATTGTTAAAACATTCTTATGTCGGAAGAGCGAATATAGCAGTAAGCTAGGCAAGTTGCTGAATGACCTCAGTCACCAGCACTACCAGTGTTGTGCACCACGCATGTTGACTGAATCCTATCTTCCGTGTTGAAGAAGATGATCCTACTTGTCTCCCATGGCTTTGTAAAATGGATAAAAGGAGACGGGAATATCTCAGCAGATCTTGCGGGGGCAGAAATTTATCAAGAAAAACAACAAACTTGCACACATTGCTGATTTTCTTTTTTTTGAGGATTCACTCCCTTCATGAATATTTTATACTCCGGTCTTTGATCTATTAACTTACTGGGTTTTGATGAAGTTGGTTTATTACATGGCTGGAATTGAAGAAATTAGACAGTTTGGTGTGCTAAAATATAGAACGTAACGACTGTTACTGCTTCTGTTACCGACAAAGCAATGTGTTGTGATGACAAAAGTAACACAAAATGTAGAGTGAGTATGTACTGTAGCTTGCATGATTTAACAAAACAGTGCTTTACCAACTACATCTATGGTATGGTACTCTGGAACCTATAGTACCTCCTAGTTGAATCGTATGTTCCTCAAACAACTACATATCATACTTCCAAATCGTGTCTGAATTGACGAAGAAAACCAAAAATACAAATTTTCTAGGAACGCTTGCAATCTTGGAAGTATTTAGAATGAAGTTGTACTGTTTACTTGACGCAATTTTACGGCTAGTTATGCATAAGTTTCTCAGGGCACAGACATGACTCTTATCCGGCCGGTTCTTCCCCACCTATAGCTTGTCATGAAAATGTTGCCGTGCAAATCATAGTTTTATGCTGCATGAATAATACCCCTGCAAATATCCTGCCTGCGCCTACTAGTACGTCACTAGATGGAAACGCCATGTTTCATATGTACCTAGTTTTCTACGTGAGAATTATGGGCAAGTTACTATTTCATTTAAATACACCTGTACCTCGCGTAAAATTGTCATTTGAACATTCTTTTCTTATCTTTTCTTCAACCCATTTTCAAGTCTTTATCCACCTATCGCAGAGGACTTCACTAGGAAACCCTTTCCAAAGCCCAACTAATCTTCCTCAAAATTATGAAGACGACCATACTTGTTCTCGTGTCCGTGATTGGGCAATGCATCGCAATCTCGGCAGGTGCGAGCGATACTGCAGTCACGACGAACTTTGAGAAGAAAGCATTACCTGGTCACTCAAACAAGGATGCGGATAAAACAAAAGCAGGCGAGCGTGCTCAGGCAGAAGTGCAATGTGCCGAGCAGTGGGAAAAGGCCGAGGCAGAATGCAAGGATGAAACATGCAAGAACAAAGCAGTAGACTCTCTTGAAGAGTGTCTTCGGCCACTGGGTATTACACTTGAAGATCATTTCACTCCCAGCGGAACTCACTAAAGCCAACAAAGACACAAGTCCATTGTGAGAGAGTGAAACGGAGGAAGAATGCAAGGCTTGGGAGGAAAAATCTAAATGCGAATTACAAAATCACCAAGTTTCTGAGAGCATATGTCTAGGCAGCTTGCTATGGGGAAAATATGAGTCTATTTAATGGTCATAACTGAACATGAAAAGTAGCCCCAGGCAACGCCTTTTTTTTTTTTTTTTTCAGCGACACAGCTAGTCTTTCGAAGATTTCCTCATTCCGTCATAGATGTATGAGAGCAGTTTAGATGCTAAACACTGCCTTGTTGTACAAGCAGGTGGTGGGTGACATGGACACTCAGGATTCTGTTGGTCGAGGCTGAGCGGTCACGTAATACTGTTTTGTAGTTCAACTTATTTCATGAATGCTTCATGATATAGAGCAAATTTCGCTTTTGCCACTCACGTAGCCGTCGAATCACTTGAAGGTGAAGCATGACGAATTGTACGCGAGGTCGTGCCCTACCCACTCCACAGTAAGTGCGGGGGAACGACGGCTGTGGCGGTCAATGGCCACAAATGACGCTAGATGAGCCGGTGAATAAAATAACCGAAGGAAAATGCTTGGCTAAAATTGACCGGCCGGCAATGCATGATTGGTAGCATTATGGAATAGGTAATGGGGTACTTACCGCGTTTCGGGTCAGGTTAGGCTCGATGTATGGAATCGCAGGTTCGATGTTACTGGCAACAATTGTACGGGTTTAAATTTGTGTGCATTGATGGTTGGAGCATTGTTACGATGATGATTGATGCAGAACTCCTCCCCTGACGGCCCCGTCCAAACCACCTTCTTCATACCCACATTAGCTGAGACGGCCTTGTCCCGTATTTCTGCCTCAGGTCCAGATGCCGCGCAATCCTGCGCCCAGTATACGACCGCGTAATCCGGCAGGAGATAGGGGTGCAAGTAGTCAACAATCAAAAAAAAGGACATCAGGCGAGGATAATCCAGTGCTACTGGATCTCAAGGGACTTCCCATTTCTTGCATGTGAACAATACACGTTAATCGTCTCCATAGATGGCTGGGATCGGTAGACTACATTTCACAAAATTCAGCAAAAGGTGAAGCTCCACACTAATAGCGTGAATAATGCATTATATACGGAGTATAGTCAGTGACACTATAGGTGGATACGTTTGTTCCTAGTTAGGTCTCAGCACGATTCTCTACCTAAGTCTAATGATTCATTTCAATCATCAGCCTGATTACGACCCTCAGTTTATCAATAGACGTGACCAACCCCAATCTCTCGGACCCTAATGTCCTCATACTTCTGCTAACTAGATTAATCCCTTGGACTATTTATAGCTATCACACAGATTGAATGAGAGCGTTTTGTTCGAGACGGATAGAGTGGTATAACTGATACGATTACTCGCATAGAACTCTTTTCGGTTATTGGCTCGAATAACTACTATGATGGATGGGTAATTATTGGCGCCTCCGCTCGTATCTGCAGGGGGGGTTAAATGTACCACAACAACTCGTAACAGGAATACTAGGATTACTGACGACTGACGATTCTGACGATTCTGACGATTCTGACGATATCTAGTCATTTGAATGCCTTTCGTCGGCAGCAATAACTGCTGCACAACGTGCCGGCATCCAATAAATCAAGCTATCTAATTTTGTGCAAAAGGAATAGCATTCCAAGCCCCTGTAATTACAACCCGGAGCCTATCATCGCTAGTATCTTCCTTAAAAACGCGCTATATCGGCACTTCAAGACCCCCTTCCAAATGACCGTCTCCACTGACAATAACTTGGCCTAGGACCTAGTAGCGCATTATTCGTATATATAGCAAAACGGTCCATCGACTGTCGATAAAGCATCACCAACCCTGACCCTACCTCCTGTATATGTCATGTTCATCCGTGAATCTACCGTAACAATAGGGCTCGGAGGCACTGTTTACGATCGAACCGTTAATCAGAAGTTTTTGGAATATCAACTTTTTCCTGAGATCAAGCGTGAACTCACTGTTAAAAAGGGTTTCAGTCCCATTGAGCGCATCCTTTCTTTTAGCCCAGTCTTGTCCTTGCCATATGGACCAAAGTCGATCAATCTGACCGTGCATAAAGTAAAAAGCCGGGTCTGTTGGAGAGGTGAAGAAGTCAAACGCATCACCGCCCACTGTTGGATGCATGTACGTGTGAATGCCCACCTTGGGGTCTTCAAGAAGGGGACGAAATTCATGAATAGTCGTCGACTGTAAGAGATGAACGACGTTGGTCCAATTCAAGTATTGCTGGGATAATGATGGCGTAAAGCTGCGTTTCAGGCAGCGAGGATTATATTGCAATCCAAATGTGTCCCCTAGCGTTGGTGGGGTCCCGGGAGTGACGGGCCCAAGTGATGCGTTGAATGGCACGAGTGGACCTGTGCTTACGCAACCGCCTCCAGAACCCGGTGGCAAAGTAAATGAAAGGTTCTGAGGTAGCCCGGGTATTGACACTGTCCTTGGTTGTTCGTTAATATAGGCACCGTTTCCGCCGAGGCTTGTGGAAGACCCATCAAATAGCGGAGAGGCCAATGGGTCATCCGCCCAGCGAGAGAAATCCCTGATACGTAATTAGTTATCATTTGGATTGATGAATTGTATAGATAAGATGAAGAATAATATGGCAGAAAACCTCTTCCGTACCAGTAAGGCTGAAATCCCTTATAGTTACATTCCTCGCGGAGGCTCTTCTCAAAGCTCCACACAAAGTACCTATGCCACGGTAAAAGAAAGCCCTGAAAATGTAGTTATGTACGCGTTAGCAATCAGTTGCACTTGCACGAGTTTGCGGACTTTGGTATTTCATTACCGATTGATGAACGCGCAAACCTGCAACAGTATGGGAATATGTGAAATCATCCATGCGGTTCCGATTGCCCGGAGACCTTGCAGAGTCTCCCCTCGTTGGTAAGCTATGCATACATTTAATAGCGCGGATGTAGTCGAGTCGCTCCTCGGTTGAAAGTACATCCCTGAAGGAAAACAAAGGAAGTTAGTGAGTACTGCTCCTTAAATTAAATGCTGCCATAATGCCCAAGTCCTACCAAGAGCGTCGAATAGCAACATTATCAGATCGACACGAGCCTTGACCCGTCGCTATTGTTCTCCCCATGTTATTATTGTACTTGGTCTGAAAGTCCTTGAATGTTACAGGTGGCTCAATGCCTGTTTGTTTGACCGGACTTCCTAACCCAAGGGCTGGGAGCAGGGAAGATGAAAGAGACACGAGGACAGTCCATCGGAATAACATGGTGACCCCCTTGTGGATGTCACTGAGTCGTTTCAAAGGATAGGTATTAGAGTGTGTACGGTCAAGTAAAGATGGTGGCAAGAAAGTTTGATAGCCGGATTTACAAATGCCTCCTATTTCCAACTTAAGGCTAAGTTTAAGTAAGTTTTTATTTATCTCTAGTGTAGAGGAAGAAGAGGGTTGAAAATTACCCGAGGCATTACAAATAGATTAAATCCCACCTTGACACATTAAAATACGTAATACATTAGGTGAATTTTACATAAATTTATACAATGTACCATGCGTTGATAGTGTGGAACCGGGTGTTTTTTATCTTAATTTCGCAGGGTCTAATCGCATCGAACGAGTTCTCATCAATAAAGTTAGTCATGAATTGATGCGTTGCAAGATCCCTACAAATACCATATTTGTGATATTGAAGACAAACTACAATGATTGGCTATTCTTTAGACTTCTCGACCCATCCAGCCAAGAGTGTAGTTTCTGAGCCCCATGGGGAAATAGAATAAAGCGGAGCCACGGCACGTCTTATCTATCAGCCCATCTGAGCTCATGACGGGGGTTACATTGCATAGTGCGCTGCACTTCATCACACATATGGTAATGTGGAGCACTGGTCGTGCATTCAACCATTTATTAAATTATAACATATAATTCGTGGATAATTTTGCGCTATTAATCTCTCTAGGACAGTAGGTTATTGTTGGAATCCCTCGTCAAGCATACGAGCAATTGTAGACAAGGTCACATGGCCACCCTAGCGCGCCTCTTTTATACGGCGCGCTCGGGGGCATTCCTCCTCTTCTTTTTCTCTTAGATAAGTCACGAATGAATTGAATTGTTTTGCACATTGTTTTGCTTCACCTTCCGGTATCAATACCCTCGTCACCCGAAGCCCTGTGCTTCGTCCAGTTATACTGTTTTTGTGGGTTGCACTGGGTGTTGTGTAGGGTATCGATACCGAGCGGTCAAAAATGCAATGCAATATATTCATAAGTCTCTGTCTATCTAAGAAGAGGAAAAACAAGTCAAGGTGGATGTCACAACTGGGTTCTGATATAGCAGAGTGATGAACAAGACTCCTGATGTATCCGTTACTTCGCAGCGGCAAGGTAGCACTCTATTGTTGACAGTTTAAGTCTCTGACCTTCTAAAGATTTGGTCCTCTCCTCCCTACTTATGCTCGTCGCTACCCCGCAGCGAAGAGTTTGCTAGCTGCATGATACTCTCCCTCCAGTAGCCTTAGGTGCATCACTAGTTCCCCGGCCCCGCGGGGATCATTGAATGCCCTCACAGGTGGTGGTCTCTGACAGTGGAAAGCTCGATATTGCCGTATAAATATCGTGGCCAAAATTTGACCATGTGACCTGCTCCGTGCTTTCTTATTGTGCTTGACGGGGGATTCCAACAGTTTTGTAAAGTTTCCACAGCACCATAGAAACTGCTAACACACCGGAGCTAATGGAAAGGCCCACGTTTGCGTCTCTCAGGATAAGGCCAACACGAAGCCGGATACTCCCGATGAAAGCAACGAACCGATGAAGAATATAACATCCCGCTTGTATCGCCGCAAATTCGGAGTCTGCCACTCTCGATACCTCTCTGTTAGCAGTGGACAACACTACACGCTAAGGTATTACTCTCAGAGCAACATGCCTCAATTGCTGTTAAGATGGGACCCGACATAGAATTTATCGGACTACTAACAGGATAGCATGGTACTTGGTGGATGCTTGAATAGTGATACACCGGCCTAGGAAATGGAAGCGTAGCGCGGGCTTCAGCTGTATCGCGAGAGGACATGACTGCTCTATATGTGTACTGGCCCAAAAAGTGAAGCTGCATGATTTTGCATCCGGCATTTCTTAAAATGGCGCAGGTTTTCTAAGGCGTATCCAGACATGTCTAACAAGCTTTATACTTCGTTCACACTATAAGCTGCCAGAAAACAATCTGCAAATGCGCACGCACGAACGCACTTGGGTGTAATTGAATGGCAGTACAAGTGTTTATTCAACACTAGCCGATTTGCTCGCAGTAGACTTTTCTCTGGCGTCCAATTAATTGGCTGAGTGAATGCAATGGAGGTGGGGGGGCTCTTGCACGCGCACTTGCGGAGAAATGCACAAGTGTGCGTTCGCATCCATGCGATCTTTCATCGACTCTACCCGTACCACATTTCATGCTTTGTCTTGAGGTCTTGAGATCTTGAGTAACTTTCTGCAGAGCTCCCAATAGCCCTTCGTCCAGACCAATAATCGGCTGGCTCTCTCCCGACGGCACGCTGCAAGCCCGGAAACCCAATATTAAAAGGCCGCTACGCAGCAGTACTGTTTTTGGCTCAGTTTTCAGGTCGACAGCTGGCGAGATTTCGATCTGCGTTCCTCGGTACCAATATGCCCCCACCGTTGGATCCCAAATACACTCTCCCTCAGCATGGAGTAGAAGTTCGAGATGTATACACCAAACCTGATGCCCTCCCAACTTGGGGAGGCAGTGTAACACCACATAGTGCTGCATTTGACGCTTTCCATCAGCCGTCTACGTACTCTACGTTAACAACTCTCCCTTCCAATCATGGTATTAAACCTCAGCAACCCATAATACCTCAGGTTAGTCAAGGCTTACTACCATGTGAGTTCAAGAACCTCTCCGGGTGTGACATGGTCTTTCAGTTTCTAGAGGTAGATCAGTGGATTGAGCATATGATCAATGAGCATCTGGTAGCATGCTTTCCTACTTATAGTATCTGCTGGTTCTGCGATGTCGCAACATTCGATGGTTCTTCAAGCGGGGCCGCGGGTAGAAGTCAGCTCTATCGGCAGCGGATGCATCACATTGCAACTCACTTCTATGCAGGGAAAATTGCTGCAGAGATCCGACCGGATTTCTTCTTTCTTGATCATTTACACGAAAATAATTTAATCAATGAAGAGACTTTTCAGAGAGCAAAACGGCGAGGTGAGCTTCCAGATATGCTGCATGCCAGGTATGAAGCTGCACCACGACCGCACGAAAGGGGGCGGCAAAGTTATGCCGCGTCAAGATGTTGTTGCACGACCTGTTGCTCGCGCCGCGTCAAATGTGACGGGGCATTTCCTATATGTGGACGCTGTAGATCCAAAGGTATCTCTTGCGTCTATGACGAGCGGGGCGAGGCGAGCGATCCCAAGCATGAGGAGGTTACGGTCACCAGGTCGCGGGGTCAAGGCCGGTCCTACCGTCGAAGGGCGAGTGATATCGCGTTCGAAGGCCTCCACACGTCACCTGACGATCGTTTTACCGGCGGACTTATTCCCACTGTCGGTGCTTCTAAAGACACAAATCAGAGTGAAGCTTCATTCGAGTACAATGCTACAGGTCGGCTCCTTCTTGGCGATAAACCATTCCACCCTAGCACAGAATTATACTCTTTGGAAGGGGATGGTTTCGGAGATGACACTCCCTCAGGGTCGTCTGAAGATTCTTGCATCACGATTGATATTTCCGAATATATCACTGCTGATATCAGGGTCCTGTTTCTTGACAGGCTATTGGAAGAGTTCGCCAAGCTGGGTCAACCGGCTGGGCTGATCTGCTGCAACACGGGGTCGGGCGACTCGCAGAATCCTCAGCCTTCAGCATCGCTTACACAGCAACAGAATTACCACAACAGCCGTAAGAGACGCACAACGAACGCAGAACAGAAGAAGAAGAAAGATGATGATGATGATGATGTTCAAGAAGGACCACGCCAGAAGCCTCGACTTGGCTCTCCTGGGAAAGCACCTGGCCGTCTTCTAGCCTGCCCATTTTTCAAGTGGAAGCCACATACGTACCGGCAATGTCATACCAAGGTCCTGAAGGAGATCTCAAGAATGAAGTCACATCTTTGGCGCTGCCATGAGACGCCCATTCACTGCGATATTTGCTTTATGGAATTCTCTAACAAAGTGGATCGAGCTACTCACATTCGGCAGCGGAACTGCGAGCTTTGTGAACCTAAGACCTGGGAATGCATTTCCGACGACCAAAGGGCAAGAATAAAGCGGCGGGTGGACACGAAAAAGACGAAAGAAGAGCAGTGGTTTGAAATTTATGCAATCTTGTTTCGCGGACATCCAGCACCAGATAGCCCGTACATCGAAGGATATCTCTCGGAAAATATATTGGCTCTGCAAGACTTCATGGCTCTGCAGTGGCCTCCAATCTTCAACCAGATTGTAGATGAAAGATTGCCAGTGGAGCTTAGAAACCACGAAGATGTGGTCCGAGGCTTTCTGAATTCGCTATTCGAAGAAGCCGCGAACCGCATCGTCCAGCGTTGTGAGACCAGTCAGACGGCAGCCGGCACGTCGGACTCGGGATACAATTCCCGTAGCAGCAATGGAGATTCTTCTGTCCAAGCTGTAGACCAGGCTGGACCAGCAATGGAAGAATCGGACACGCCCTCTAGAGTGCTGCTGGAAGATCAGACGCATCTACCTCTAGACTGGACTTCCGGTAACTTTTCCTGGGACCCTTCCTGGGAGGATGGCGAATTTTTCACAAATGAACTGTTCAGCAACGAATGAAGTGACAATCCAGGGGCCACTTATTGGGGACTCAAGCACCGGCACGCGTTTGCAAAGATTGAGGGTTATGCCCAGAATAGACTAGATGGATGCTGTGCGGCGGACTATATCCGGCTCCTCAGTATGCAAACTAAGTAAATCTTGTCTGTCTGACGTTCCTGGATCACTATAATGGCCAACAGCGGCTGCAACAGCTTTTCTAGCTGGAATTCTACGAGGTAGTCTAGATGATTCAAGGCGGCGACGAGGCGTAGCGGCATCGCCTGGAGACATCCCCTGGTTGGTCATCTGTAAGATTACGCACTTCGACTTCCCATTCAAGAAGGGGCTTGATAGGCTCCCCGTTATGATAGCGCTTGTCAATCAAAGCGCCTCAGCTGCCGCCTCTGTCTGGATAGGTCATGTCTGCGTCACCCGGATTCTATGTATAAGTACCAAGACGTCTTGCTTGGCGAATAATACGTACTGCTCTGCGACGCCTTTTTCGGCATCAACTTTGCGTGTGGTAGTATTGGTAAGGCTGGGGAAACCACGCATGGTACCATCAAGAGAGCCTTCGCCGTGCTGCAAGTAAAGACATGACATACGACTCAGCCGCACGAGGAAACGACTTTTAATAATTGTCGAAAACCGCCACTACGAACAAACTTTTCTTCGACGGAAAAGAGCTAGACCAGTAAAATGTCGCTTTTTGCACACTCCTGCATTCCTCCACTGGCTTAATGAATACACAATTATTGCAATTATATTCTTATAGTTATATTATCATCCCTGTCTAATCACAGCGTTGCTAACTTGTCCTCAGTGGGTCTAAATTTACAAACCATCTGCTCTAGTACCTCATCCAATCGCTCAGGCGCCGATGCCGTTTTGGGCAAGCAAGTTACTGGTGCCGCTGTGAAGTCCTTGTATGTTGTTCTTCAAAGCAACACTCTGAAGATACTGGCACATGTTGTTGGCGGGCTTACCCAGACCCAGAAAGTAGGCACCCAGACCGGCAACATGAGGAGTAGCCATGGAAGTACCGGACATGGTGGTATAGCCGCCGCCAGCACGGACCGAAACGACAGATACACCAGGCCCGTGAAGGTCAACCAATGAACCGTAGTTGGAGAAGCTGGCAACGCGATCGCTAGAGTCAGTAGCACCAATGGTACAAGCAGATTTCTCAGAAGCGGGGGACACGTTCTGGGCGTTGATAGGATTGCCACGTGCATCACCGTTTCCAGCCGCAACAGCAACGAAGTAGCCGCGCTTGACCAGAGCAGCGACAGCGTTGTTGCTGGCTTGCGAGTAGTCACCGCCCAAACTCATGTTGACAACAATACCCTTAGGGCAGCTTCGGCTGGCGGCATCCTTGGAGATGTAATCGAGACCAGCGATAATAACATCGTTACTGCCTTCACACTTCTTGTTTGAAGGGTTGTATTCGAGGACCTTGATGCTGTAGAGATTGGTCTTCTTGGCGACACCATACGTTTTGCCGCCAATGGTGCCGGCGACATGGGAACCGTGACCACAGTTGTCATTGCTGTCCCCATTGAACACCTTGACTAACTTTGCCCGACCCTCGAAGTCCTAGATGTTATGTTGTGTTAATATCATGCTCCATATAGAAAAGACTGTATTCCCCTTCGGCACTTACTGCATGGCGGTAGTCAATACCGGTGTCGACAATGTAGGCGCATGTTCCCGCGCCGGCACTGTCGTCAAATACATAGCTGCTCGAGCCAGGTCTCTTGTGAGAGATACGACCAAGCCCCCACGGGGCATTATTCTGTGTAACGGTGGCCGTCGTGTGGAACTTGACGTTTTGCTCCACGAAGTCAACCTATAAGACAATTAGTCTGAGATCTAGGATCAAGTCGCAGGTATTCAGTCGATCATACATCAGGATGGCCGCGGATTGTTTCCAGCATGGCGGGATCAAGCTTGCCGGCGAAACCCTTGAAGATGGAGTCGAAGACGTGATAAGGCTCGTGATTGAGCTTGCTCACAACGCCTTGTAGAGACTCGAGAGCACTGCCCTTCTTAAACTTGATGATGTACTCATTGGGAACCAATTTTGTTCCCTCTCCCCGGGGGATGATGAGCGGCGCGGGCTCGGAGCGCTTAGGTGTAGGCCCGGCCAAAGCCAGGGGCAAGAATGACAGAAGAGTTGGCAAATGCATTGTGAGGCGTCAAATATACCGCTGCTACAGATCTGATAATGAGCGAGACGAATGATTGAATCCCAGGAAGACATTGTGGCTCTTTATATGTTCAACATTGCCTGTGGCCAAATCCAACATCGGGCGGCGATGCCCACCGGCGCCCACGAGCCCGCAGACAGCCCTGGAAGGCGTGTATGTTCGCCTCCCCTTTTGAGTTTAGCTTTGAAGCCATCTGAAGGCGATGAAAAATATGAAACCATCCCTGGAATACAGCCAATTGGCCAAGTGCCGGGAAATAGCCAGGGATGACTTGCGACCGCGATACCAGCCGCAAACACATGCTCGAGTCTTGTGAGAGTTTCTTCATCCAAAATTATTTGAATGAAGACCTTTTCTTACCAAATTAATTGAATAAACAATATGTTGTAAATTTGGGAAAAGTCGAAGAGATAGACATGTACAATGGTCTTCCCGTTCACTTTCCTATAGTAGAAGGCAGTTCGAGGCCCACCACTGGGTGGCGGCAAAATGAAGCTTGTCGAGCCCGCATGATTATTTACATCTGCCATTTACAAAAGGGCGTCATTTCAGCAGAATTTGCCCACTTTTAATAGGAGGTCTGCGAGGATAGGCAGAGCGGGAGCAAGGTTTGCAATGTGTGGGCCATCCAGCCGTTATTACCACGGGTCCGGGATTGGAAGGAGAGAACGTGGCTTGTTGGCTAAAACATGAGACGGACTCAGGAATTGCTCCTCAATAGCTAGCACACCAAGACCCCATGCTACCTCGTCCTCTAGTCACGACTAGTGACGAACGACAAGCATCTTCTAGCTACCAACTGCCGCGGTGGCGCTTCTCCACATGCGCTCCGATGAAACACTAAAGTGTCAACTTCCTAATTCAGAAAAGCCAACCACGTGAAAAGAGCCATTCTGGGTTGATAAGACCTTTCAGGCGCCATATGCATGGTACTTACAATCTTACTCGTCATCGAACTTTTGAACGAGGGCAGTCGCAAACATTTGGTTTTTAGTCCTTTTTTGCGCTTTGCCCCGAACTAGTCGGGAAAACGCCACAAAACAGACTAGCCCTGGTGCACTTCTGGCTCTCGATGTTTCTGAGTTAAGCCTCTCTAAACCAGTTCTTCAAACCAGTCGATACCCAATTTCCAGGTCGACGCCGCGAGACCGGGATGGGCGCGTGCGAGCGGCTTGATCGGGTGACACCATTCTGTCATTTTTTTCCCCTTCCCTAAACTTCGGTGCCCCCCGAACTTTGCCAGGAACCAAGGCGCTGGAGGATTCAGAGTCATCCTGTTTGAACAGATCCAGCTCCATAGTAAACAATATATATAGCCTTCTCGATGTAGCTATCATGTGGTGCTATTGAATGCATTAAATATGATATTGGGCTGGAGCATCAGCTTTGCAGGATTCTGTGACAACATGAACATGTTCTTCTTGGCCGTGATAGAGCATCATGTTGCTTCAAGTACACACGTCAGTACGGTTAAGTTCAATCTCCCAGTGGAGAAGAACCAACCCTGAGCTGGTAGTAGAAGAATGCTAAAGACTGAAGTGTTTGTTCGTTCGTTCTGTTGGTTGCCCCGTCGTCTTCCTAGTTGGTCCTGTCTTGCCAGCTTCGCGGGAACAGCTCAATGTGCAGGTCATCTGTCTTCGTCACACTGCCGACTGCTGCTATTTCATTGAAGATATCACCATGAATAGTTCCTGCAGAGTATTTTGAAGCCCGGCATTGGCCTGTTTTGTTACGGTGAAGGTATCCAGGTTATGCTCCCTTTGAGAATCTGGATAGTTCCTCGCTTTTGGTGTCATAGTAATATTCCTGTTCGCATCGAAGCTTGATTCTAGTGCAGGTACTATTTTACGTATATCCGCTAGCCACCGGGAGCCATATATTACCGTGTTACTGTATGCTCAAATGCACCTGTACACGATGCACTCCACAGCCTCAATAGTACCTAAAAGAAGATTGCCAGCCGCTGCGATGTAAATGAGTGTAGGAAATTTGTTGTTTAAATTATTCGTGTTACGTGGTGCTGGAGGGCGTGATGTCATGTTGAAAGGAACACTTTCAGGAAGCGAGACGATCTCTTTGTTGGAATGCCGCCAAGCACAATAGGAAGCACAGAGCCCGTCACGTGGTCCCCTTCTAGCCACGATATTTATACGACGATATCGTGCCTCCCACCGTGACTTCTTTTCTTCTTCTTAGATAACAGAGACTTATGAATATATTAAATTTGAAGCATTTGATCTAGATCACTTGCACAGCAACCCTGTGCAACCCACACTCTTCAACAACTTCCATAGCGACACAGTGGTGTCCAACTGAGAGTGTGTGCATTTCAGTCCCTAGCGTGGAGAAAATTCACTCGTTCTCGCGTCGCTGAGCGGACTGGGTTTCGGGCAGTGCCCAAATGAATGCTGAATGCCCTAAGATACTTATCAGCCGTTTGAGATTGTCACCGTCGACGGAGAAGCTGGTCGAGCTTAAGTGGGTGTATAGGACGCCCATGTCAGCCCGAGTGTCCGTTGCCTTATTACACTACATAAATTCTCCTAGTAATGCACGGGACCCATAGCCCGCAGCCACTTATTATGTGTGTACTCCGTATATGCCCTACACAACTATCCATCAGGTAGAGCCTTGGGTGTGTTCCTTTCTTCCTGACAAAGTACCAAATTTTACAGGTTAGTTCAGTTCTATAGTCGATGACGACGGTCGATGGAAATGTTTGTAGGTTGTGCTGTGGGATGCCGTGTGGCTTGTGATGGGTCATATATCACTCGTCTTCGCAGCTGCAGGTCTGAGCCACAAGCCGGTCCACGGCGCACATCACTCGACTTGAAAAGCGGCTTGTCAGGAGATTTCAACGAGGTCCAGCGCCATAGAGCAGCCCGAGTGGTGGAAATTAATATGGATGGATTGCATTAACTGCCTCGGGCCCTTTCCTTGCTTCCGCGGAGACCTTCACTTTATCCCTCGACTTCGTCCGTTCGTTGTTGATGATTCCCGACAATTTCCCTACACTCTTGGTTGCCTCCCGGAACCAGCTGCACTCTTCTGCAGCCTCCTGCAGCCACCTAAAGCTCACTGGCTTTCCTAGCTCTTTACGGTGCTGATCTTCCTGACAGAGACAATTCTATCCTCTGCAGATACGGCTCAGCAGACACGTCATATGTGGACATGTTTGAGATGCCTGCCAGACGCAACAAGGAAATTGGGGTCACAGAGGTACTTAGATTCATCTGTCTAGTAAAACACGAGAGTGTGGGCTTCTTAGCCGTGGGGCGAAAGACTTCGACATGGCTCCACTTGAAGTCTTTAATCGGCTCTCAGTTACGGACCGTAGATGGTGTGAATATCGGTAGATTGCACTGGGTGGTGGCGCTGGGCCGTTGGGCCGTTAGGCCGCTACGTATGGCGATGGGTGCACAGTGGTAGGTAGACCCTGGGCCGATGGTTTATATAAATAAAGATAATTCAGATAAATAATCGTGTAGATAGCTGGCGAACACACCAGCCAAAGAAGTGAACATCTGAGAGGTCTGAATACTGCCGATGCCGGTGCAATCGGAGGAATCGAATTTGCGGGATTCCGCATGTAGCGGGCCATGGCAAATGTGCAAACATAGAAGTGCGCACTCATGTAGTGACACTTTGTGGCAAACCTTGCTCCGCCACGTCCCAAACACAAAGATTTATGCAGTTGGCCAGCCAGGTGTTGCCGCAAACCAACGAGACTTGTACAGCTGCTTACCATTGTAGAGTTGGGAAAGTTTACCCGAAATGCTCAAATGATTCACACCTGTCGGAATTCCACTTTCCTTCCGCCACGCTGCTTGAGTATAGATCACGCCGCCTTGCGGATGTAAGCCGAGGGCTTTGATGTCAGAGCGAGGCAACAATTCTCCATTCTGTCCTTTTCGTTCGTCCACAGGGACAAATCCCTTGACGAATTTTGCCGCGAGCTGCTCTCCGGAGTGGTTGAATATTCCGGTTTTCAAGTCCACTGCGTGAATCTCTCTGTCTGTAGTGAAAAGAAGAAGCCGAGAGTCAGGAACTGGGACAAGATCGTGCGTGCCTTCCCACCAACCGGCGAAGCTGGTACCGGCCCATTCGGTATTTAGACGCGCAGCAAGCGAAGATGTCAAATTGAGAGACTCAGTCAGCTGGTGTGTCGATTTGTCATATTTGTACCCTTGTATAGTGCAATGAGAAGGACCGTATGACCCATCGACACCTAGGGTATTTCCGCCCGCCCAAAGCGTCTGCTCCTGTTGATCCCAGACCAGCCCGTGAAGTGCTCGCACACCCTTCAACTTTTGTATCGGCTTCTGCGGGGACGGCTTGTCCATCTTCGTGGCATTATAAACCCATATTCCATCCTCAGGTGCTGGACCGTTAGTCCCTACAGCCAAAAGATTTCCAGGCAGCAATTCAGCCGTATGTGTATTCCACAATGGTCCGTCAAGACAGACTCCATATTCAACCTTCTTGTCATCGTACCCAATTACAATGGCTGAGTAACCTATGATAGCGACAATTTTCTTCCCATTCGCAGCAAATTTCGCGTCTGTTGAAGAAGTCCCGCGCTGAATGCACGCTGTGAGCTCAGATGATACGCCGCCTACGCCTGTCTTGGTATCCCACGTCCAGATTGGCTGTGGGTCGCCAAGAAGCGGTTTTTGGGAGACCCTTTCACTGGAGCCTGTTTTTGCGTCCTCTAATGTGCTTACCGCATCGCCGCGTATGATTTGTATCTGGGCGGGATTCCCACGGAGACCCGTGATGATGTTAGGCACTGACGGCACTGCTGCCTTGGAGCTCGCGGCCGCCGAGTCAGTTCTCGATGTAGCCTTGGTGACCAGTATGGCCATGAACACAAGCCATGCGAGCCATGTCTGCCACAGAGACGCTGACATGATGCTGCTTTTCTGATCGCGGTTAATGCTGAGGAGGTGCGGATATTGGTGGTTCCGTTGGCACTAACATACGAAACTAGCACTAAACCGAATGGCCTTGATGGGTATAAAGTCGCAATGCAATTGAAGAAGTGGAAATCGTTGCTTCTCAATCCTCCAGATTCCTCGGGGAATTCTGTCGTTTTATCTTTCGATTCTAGTCATCTATTTCCAACGTTCTCCGACGGTCTCCGACGTGTCACGTACATTCCTGACCGCATCCTACACCGGCTGCAGTGTCCTGCAGCCACCTGAACTCCCCTCTTCTTTCCTAGCTATTTGTGGCACTGATCTTCCTGGCAGAGGCCGACCCATACCTGATTCGCACGATGATTTTAAACAGATCAGCGATAGCCACACACGGTGCGGCTTGTCGTATCCACTTTGGTGCCATGATGCAAATATAGTGGTCATTAATCTGGGACCTTGGCTTGGCTTTGTCGCTGCCCCGGTCTGCGGTATCGCTCCTATTACTAGTCTCCATAACACAACCCAGAGCGACTGGTTTACTACGGGAGACGTTCAGGTTAGCGGGTATATAGTATATAAGCATTAATACGCAGAACCCTTGCTGCTTATAATATATAGGTTACTAGTACTACTAAATCTAGTTAATAAATTTATTCCTATATTATAAATAAACTAAATTACCTTAATAAGTTTAAAGCTATTTTGTCGACCCAAAATGCACACCCCACACTCAGGTATACTGAGGTATGATACACACCCAGCAACGCTCCGTACACTTCGAGAAAGGCTTCTCGCAAAGGCCTCCCGTAATTCGTAGTGACCTTTCTCTTGCCGAGATCAAATGGTCTTGAGGTTGCTTGCCTCTTGTGGAGCAACTGTGCACTTCAATTAAATAAAATAATGAATGAACGTGTGAGGCACAATGCCCAAGTAAACTTCGGGGGAAAACTTCTGTGATTTGATTCTTGATGCTTGACTCTCTCTCGAGGAGCACGATCGCACTACTTATAGCTATACTATTTGACTTGACCAAATTGGTCAAGTCCGCAACGCACGTGAATTCAACCTTGTCACCCTAGAGGATCATTTCCGCCCACACACCACTTATTTTATATATACTCTGTATATACTCTATATAACTATTTATTAAATAAAGCCTTTAGCGTTAGTAATAACACATCCCGCTCCTAGTATCTCTGCCTCTTAATAAGCAAATAAGTGTAATTTAAATTACGTATATTAAATCTAAGCCTCGTAAATCCGCCTTCTGTTTTATTACCTCTGCTTACCTAGAATTAGCAACAACAAAAACTAAAAACAGGAAGAGTGAGAGGCTTAAAATGCCTGCCGTCCGTTGTTAGCTAAAGGTCAGTAGTGAGGCTGACGGCCAAACATGTGCCCGATAAGGGGGGCGTTGGCATGGATACCTCGTGGAATTTTTAACTGCATTGCTGCTGCATGCTTTGCGCTCGTATGTATTTTTGGTCCACATTATGGCTCGAAGCCTCCCCATCATATCTGTCCAAGGCCCAACCAAACATAACAATGCATCCAGCCGAAGCGACAATGACAACGTGATTCATCGACTCAACGTAAATTTCTAGGCAGCAGCATAAGGCATAGTCCACCGGCGCCAAAATAAGCTTTGGCAGTGCCAGCCACACAATCGAATCCGAACAAGCCTTTTGCGTGTGCCGTATGGTGTCACGGGTTCTCGATCGTAGCCATATACCGTGATGTACCGTAAAACCTGATTAAAGAATGCCTGCAGGCTCAAACTCAAACTTTGCCGGTGCTGTGATGAGTTCGCGACGCAGTCACATGCGTTCAATACGCATTTATATTTGGTTTCCAGCAGTAGCGATACATTACGGAGTAGTCATTAGTGCTTTCATCACCTGTGACTTCGTAGCATCTCGGCCACAGCGGGGCGAGCTAGAAGCAATTCTCGCCTCAACAATGGGAGACGCAATACAGTCGCCTATGGATAATGCCACGTAGTGTTGCTGAAAAGCCTGCAGCTAAGCGGCAGAGGAAATACTACGGTTCATGTCAAGCGTACTGTGAGCGCATGTGATTGGTATCTAGACCTCCTATATTGAAAGAGGAACTGCTTGACTCTGGCCGCTTCGATGAGAATGGCGATGTAGGTGATGACGCAGACGAGCTCGAACAGTCGCAGTCATAATGGGACGACGAAGACGGCAATGTACGGGGACCTGTTGTCGTATTGGCATGCACGTAGGCGGCGATACGCTTGGCTCTCGCGGATGGCGCTATATTTTTTGACGATCCAAGCCATATCAGCGGAATGCGAGTGGCTGTCTTCGGCAGCAGGGCGGATGGTGACGCCACTGCGGGTTCGGCTCAATGCCGACATGATTGGGATGTGCCAAGCGTTACGTTCATGGTTACGGGAAAGAGTGATTGATGAACTGGGCGTATTGATTGTTCCTCCTGATGGATGCAGCGACGAGGCCGAAGGAGAGCCCTGGGAGATGGAAGAGGATGAAAGATGAGGCTAGATCAAAGGAAACAAGGCCATGTTATAAATCATCCTTGATGAATATCCATTCAACTCAAATTCGGAGTCCAGTTGATCAACGCCATCAAGGCTCACGGTTTATCACGACAACTCAGCACCACTGAGCTTTCAGTGGGTTGAGTTGAGGGGTGTACAAACCCGGTCATCAGCGAGGTCGGAGAGAGCGTGGCTCAAGTGTGGCCGAATATGTAGAGTTGCGTGCGAATAGGGATTTGAGGGCGTACAAATAGAGACTGTCGATTTAAATTAGTCTTCAATAAATTATTCAATCAAAACGCCTAGACTGTGGAATTGCAGTGGTCCCTCGAAATATTTTGTGCTTCTTAGAGATGACTAACGGTTTAGAAACACTCTGTTTGTTTGGTAAAGTTGCAGGGCCATGTTGCCTTTGATTACTACCTGCACGTACTATATCGACCCTATACCTGACAAATGCATCATATTGTCTTACTCTCTGAATTTTTCCTTTAGGTGTTGACGCTCCTGCGCGCTGATTCCCATTTCTTGCTCAAGAAATTTATTGTATGAGCCATATTTGTCGTCAATTGCGCAGAACATACGGCGTAGCAGTTCAGGGCGGAGCTCCACAGCCCCACGAATTTGATCTGGAGAGGCACCAAATTCCTTTGCAGTTTGCTGAAAATTCTGGTTTGAAGAAGGCTGTAGAAAGACGTTTGCCGACTGAAACTGGAGAAATCTCTCCGACGTTGGATCATCCGCGTCCACTTGCAGGTACTTGTTTGACGCCACGAAATCAGCCTCAATAGCTTCGTCAGGTGCATCCAGTGCCTTGAGTAATAGCGCTGCACCAACACCTGTCCGGTCACGCCCTCCGGTGCAGTGAAACAAGAGGCTCGATGAATTCGGTAATGCCATGAGTTGGTGAAAGAGCGTACGATACCCCCTCAGCTTTGCTATGTGTGCATCGCTGCCATACATGCTAATAAGATACAGCATGCGATAGTACGGTCCTTTCCCTAGAACCCTTGCTTTTTGGAGCATCGAATCTGGCAAACCCGCGTTATGAAGAAGCTGCGCTATTGTTTCATCATCAATTTCATCACCACCAGAACTCCCGATGATAGGGCTGTTAACGTAATTGGTCCCATGTGGCAGGTGATCAGGGGCTTCTCTTGCTTCCCTTGGCCCTCTCAAATCGATCACTGTATCAATCCCAAGTTTTTCCAGCTTTTTAATATCACCGGGGTTAATCTGGGCGAGGTTTGCGCTGCGATATATGCGTCCTTTGAGTACGTGCCTGCCATCTGTGGTTGCGTAACCACCCACATCACGCATGTTCAGCGTGCCTTCCAAAGGAATTGGTTCGCTGACCCTAATCGACATCTTCCGTATTGGTTTCGTTAAAAAACCAGAAAGTGGATGGCTTGTAATCGTTGGATGAGAGCGGCTCTGAATTTCGTCTCTCCACGCATTAATGAAAATACGTCTTGATGTTAACATTGGTAAACACAGTCAAAACGCAAACGCCGCTTCCAAGTCGTAATTCATCAAAGCCAATTTGGTGCAGTCAGCAGACTAACCTCTTTTATACTTCAACGGCACAACAGCTGCTCGGATGGACGAGCCTTCGAGTTCGGATTTTCGGAGATGCCAGACTTGAAACATCAAATTGAGCCAATCGAATGCTTTCCATCTCATCACATGATTCATCACATGATCAGGACCGGGAGGTTGTCTCTGGAAGCCTAGCTGAGAATCTATTTACAGTTTCGCTCATTCGTCTCGTGCCACTTGGAGCCCCCACAGCTTTACCGTTCAGTCTGAGCACCACCTCGTCGCTTTATGCATTGACGGGCCCGCTCGAATGCCAGTTCCGCAAGTGTTCAGCGTCCTATCTTCAGTAGTTGAAGCATGTTCTGCCAATAACGAGGCCGATACCGTTGTTTGAGTCCCATTATTAAGCCCTCTCAGTCTGTCATTCTCGGTTTCGTATCCGGCCTCTTTGTTGCTCTGGCGAATTTGATCGTGGCTTTAACCGGTTCCATGCTTGACGAATTTTCTTGCAAAAAGTCCGCCGAATGACATTCAGGGACTTTGCATACTCAGCGCGAAACTCAACCCTAGACTAGTGTCGTGACCGCAAAATCCAAAATGGGAGATGTTATGGCGAAATTGTCCATGCAGCACTCGTTTGGCCACGAAACCCTAAAATGAGACCAGTGCCTCGACTACCAAGCGCGAAATGTGAGAGAGCCATCCACACCCGACACTTTCGGCCAGCTAAGCATCAACACCGCCCATAGAATCTTCAGCAGCTGAAGCTGCGCCGGCTTAAAAAAGGGTGAGGTAAAAGGATTGTGCGTGCCGCTAGCACCACTTTGACCCCGCTGGGGCCGGGGCTATGGTGCAAATATAGTGGTCATTCATCTGGAACCTTCCGGTCTGCGGTATCGCTCCCATTACTAGTCTCCATAACACGACCTAGAGCGAAGCTGTTTACTGCGGGAGACGTTCACGTCAGCGGGCATGTAGTATATGAGCATTAAAACGCGGGACTCTCGCTGCTTATGATGCACAGGCCGCCAGTACTGCCGAATCCGGTCAACAGATCCCATCCCACGTCGCGAATGAACTGAGATGCCTTGATGAGTCCAGAGCCACATAGTAATTTAACAAGTGGAAATCTGCGAGAATAGGTTCAATTGATTTGCCTTTAATCCTCCAGATTCCTCAGGAAATCCTCTTATCTTCCCCTTTAGCTCTAGTTATGTATTTTTAACGTTCTCCGATGGCTTCCGACGTGTCTCGGACACTCTCGACCGCATCCTATACCCGCTGCAGTCTCCTATAGTCACCTGAAATCCCTTCTTCTTTGCTACCTATAATGGACACGTTGTGATCTCCCCCCTCATGATACTCTCTTGCGACTGCGTTGCATCACCCGTCCAAGAATGTTTATCGCGTCATTAACGGCCCACGCATTTACTTGCGGCGGCAACCCTCGCCCGCCATCGTCCTCGAGCTGTTTTTTAACAAATACAGCAAAATCGTAAGCAGTCATGTTTCCCTCTGGCTCCCTCTGCAGTAGAGCCTCAACAACGACGCCGTCACCGCCCCTCGCCTCCTGCAACAATAGTTTGAGCACCTGGGTCCGGCATTCGTATACGACCTGGTGAAACACATTACAACCAACATTTGTCCTCGCCAATAATAGCCTCCGAATCTCGGACGGATCCCCCCGCTTGTGCCGTAGGATTGCTTCGACAACGCCAGGGCCGTCGTGGGCGGCGGCGGCATGGAAGGCGAATTGGTATTTCTGTTCCAGGCTCTTGTGTACATCAGCGCCACGCCGCACGAGGAATTCAACCGTTTCCGTCTTTCCTTTAAGGCATGCCTTGTAGAGCGCCGTGACTCCTCCGAACACAGCGTCAACGTCAATGCATACTCCGAGAGAGGCGGCGCTGTCTAGGACCGCCTCGGCAGTGGCGCTAAAGCCGCTGCACGCTGCTAGAAAGAATGCCATCCTCACATCGCGCGCGTCTTCGAATCTAGCTGGTGATAGGCATTGTCGGCAGCTTTTCAGGTGTTGAGACACCAGCTCCGTGCAACCCTCAAACGCCAGCAGAACTATTAGGCTCTGTTCCGATTGTATAGAACTGGTGTTAACTTGTTGCCTGCAGTGCTTGAAGGACTCATGGCGGTCGTATTTCTTGAACAGATCAACAATCGTGTCGGCGTCTAGGCTATCGCACTCGCTGAGGCAATTAGGATATTGGAAGTCTTTAGGAATACTCCCACCCCCCTGTCGAGCGTGCTCCGTCCAAAACCGCGCAGCGTACGGCAGGAATGAAATCCTATCGTCCGCGCCTCCGAACTGGATATTATAGTTGATTGTGCGCATGCATAACTCGAAAGCGCAAAGATGAAATTGAGACTCCGGATCTCTCGCGAATCGCACATCAAGGGTGCCCAGTCCCCCATCCTTAATAAGGAAGTCTCCCAAGGATTTGTGTATGAACTGTACCGTGGAATCGGGAGTGGAACGGGCAGACCGGCACTCGATAAGTCCGCGGGAAAACAGTTCAATTCGGCTCTTGATGTCAACTTCTTGCAATGTAAATCCCCTGGAGCAATCCAGCATCGATCCGATCGCGTCAATCGTAAGCGGTTTGCTAGCAACCTGTACCAGCAGGAACAAATTGCACGCTTGGGAACGGTCATCCGGGGGTATGCGACGAAGCAGGTGTTTATATAAGTCGGTTAGTCCCTCTGGAATATGCTCGATATAGTCTAGTATCTCCTGTTCGGATCTCGCAGTCCCAGTGTACTGCTTTAAGATGTTTTTAATGACAAGGTCGACCCATAAAAACAAGTTTGACGCACGATCGGACAACCTCGTAACAATCTTGTGAAAGGTCTGGGGCCGAGTGGCCTTGATATGCCCCAACTTCTTGGTTAGTTCCTTGTCTATAAACTTGTCGATATCCAACTTATTTTGTTCTGACACGTTGAATGGAGCTATTTCCGACCGGTGCTCAATGTTGAGCGGCGTGCGGGACGAGAGGCACACTCTGAGGATTCTGCCGGTTCCGCACGGCAGCATCTCTTCGAAGAATGGAAACAAGCTTCCTTCTTCTAAGTCCTTGCACTCGTCAAGAGCATCAAGGAATATAAAAAGCTTTTGGAATTCGAGGCGCCCTAGCACGAGAGATATAGCGCCTCGGAGTCCCTCACTTGACCAGGTTTCATGCCCACCCTGATGGTCGAGAATTGCCTGCTTAAGATCAATAAGCAATTCAGTATTGAGCTTAGCTATTAATTGTAGCAGCATAGCTTTGTACATATCTTTCTCAGATTGTTCGTTGCCAGTGCTTCCGGGTCGGCTATCGAAGAAAAAGCTTAGTGAAATCCAGGCATTCGACTTGTCATGGTCGCTTTTTATGTAGCCCTCAACTGTATCAAGCGCAGCTCTCATCGCTACCGACTTTCCGGAGCCAGGCTTTCCTTTTAGGAGAAGGAGGCTAAATGGCTTTTCGTCTTCCTCGGCGGCGTCGCCTCTCCACCTGTCGAATTCTGAGCTTTTTACCAGCCATTCACATGTACCTTGAAGGCGAACGCCTTGGAGTTGATCACTGCGGCTATTATTGTCCAAGCTCTTGAACCCAAGCACTTCGTGATATTCTGATATACGTCAGCCCGCTACAAGTCATTCGAGATCTGAGGTGTGTGTGTGGATCTAACCCTTTATCGCCTGCTGGCAGCCTAGATTGATATGAGATGAGAATGCTTAAAGAGCCTGGCTAGCATGGTAATGAGTTACATACTGGATTTATCCTCCTGTTTTACGTTGTCGCGAACCTGGCCGGCAATTTCTTGGAAGTACCCCGAAACCTTATGCCATTCATCATCATGTGGTCCAAATTTGACCATCTCAGAGTGCGAGCGCCCAATGGGCACAGCCTTCTCGCAGCGAAGCCCTAGCTCAGCGGAGGATACTGGAACAAGAAGAACTCTCGGTCCGTTTCCTTTTCCATACACCGTCCACCTGCGCAGATGTTAGCCACCCAGCTTGTTACGATATAAAAATCCGATTATGTACGCACCATTTGAGCTGTGTGCGACTTCACCGTCTCGTAAAAGGAGATTATTTTGATATTCCGAGCAGCATTGGCGTTCAACAGCGTGCTAAAATTAGATCGTTGCTGTTTTAAAAATTGAGAGTTTTCTCCGCAAAGAGATTCGATCAGCTGACGGTTTGGGTTGTCTCCGACCATTGCCCTAAGGCTCTCGATTTTCATGCCAGTGTGCGGAACCCCGAAAAAGACAATGCCACGTGTGACTCGGAACAGCCTTGCATCATTCTCGTCTTTCGACTGGGATAGTGATATTAATGCCTTTTTGCAGATTAGCGGTGTGGTTTCATCTGTAGATGAATTCTTGTTTGTTTTACCTCCTTTATTACTATACCGCCCATACTGTGACCGACAAAGATAATTGGCTTTGAGGCACCACCCATCACCAGCTTCTTGAGGCTGGCTTGCAGCGACATGGCGATGTCTCCAATATGCTCCACACTTTGGCTGTCTTGAATTGTGGCGTCGTAGCCATAGACAGTAATTCTCGCAATAGGAGACTTTTGGCCATTAATCTCGGTCAGAGCGGGCGGTAGGAAGTCACGAGGCCACATATGGTTCCCGTCCTTCTCCATGAAAGATGCAAAGGCGTGTCCGCCGAGACCAGGAACGAAAATAACACTACGAATCGTTAATCATCAACCCCACGAAACAAATCTCATTTGCGACAATAACCTACTCGAATACATGATCCTGCGCGGGCGGAGCGTAGAGAACGGTGAGACCCGAAAAGTGACTGTCCAAATAAAGAGGCGGAACAGGATAAAATTTTCCTCGCGCGAGTCCCCGCAATTGCGGTGGTGGTTTTTCGAAGATGATGGTGCTAACTTGACTCTCTCTGATGATATCTTTGAAAAGTGATTTAATAGTAATAATGCCGCTGGCCGCGAAATGTTTCTTGAGGGCTTTTTCTAAATCATGCTTGTCCCACTCGATGGGAATGCCTTGAGCGCGGTACGTAAATGTCTTGGCTGGCGTCTCAGGGGGTGGTCGACGGACGATGTTAAGGACATATACAATGACTGTGAAAGCCGCAATCACTGAAAGTAGAGCAATCTGAAGCAGAGCCATGATTACAGTTGGATGTGCTTAACCGCACGTCCAAATCCCCTGAATCCACTTTGCTGCGGAAACAGGTCAGAATTTCGCCCTCGGGAAAGGCAAGATGCACTTATATAATCGCCTGCACGGGTAAGCCGTCAGGTATGTGTGTGGACGAATCAGCAAGGGATGGAACCGCTGCTGACCACCCTTATCGTGTGCCGGGGCTGATCATTGCTGATGGTGGAACCCAGAGGACCCAGAAGACCGTGGCTCATCCCCTGCTCATCCCATGCGTGTACTTCTACAAGGCGTTTGCGTTTGGCTCTTACGAGAGGCTCAGATACATGTTGACCCTGGACCCTCTCAAGATTTGAGTGCCACGGCCAAATTTGAACTCCACGCAGAGTCCCACGCTGACTGGAATCGGGCTGTGTTTACATGATAGTAGGCGGCCTTTTAAATCTGGCTTCAGCTCGCTCCCATTTTTGGAAGCCCACTTGGAGGGAACAGCCGACTCAAATTATACAGAGACACAAGGCAAATCGACTGATGTGAAACACCGTCCGAACTAAAGAGTAGTGTCTGTAAATTAATCGTCTTCTATCCCACACGGGGCTTTGCCGTCCGTGTTATAAATACTGCGCCGTCAATCATTTCTATCATACTCCAAGCTGCCCGTTGCCCGTCGAGAATACACATTGCCCTAACTGAACAAGAAAACTAGAGACACGCCCACAATAGCGACCAAAATCTCCCAGCCGCTGCCGATGTTAGGCCCGTCAGACGTGGAGGTGGCGTAAGTTGTCGACTTGAAGCCAGCCGGCGGATTAGTTGGCATAGAGAACGTTGCACTGGGCTGGAACAGCTTGTCCATCGTAGCAGGGCGGAAGCTGTAGGTGGTTGGGCTGGGCGTTCCCGTTGGGAGTGGGAGCTTTGAGTATGTCGTCACTGTAAGCTTCAAGAGCGGTTCGTCCGCATGTCCTCATCGGCCCGGGGAGCGTTTTCGCCGGGGCACCATGAGCGTTGAAAGACTCCGTTTTTGACTCTGAAGGAGCACACCTGTGCAGAGTTCGAGCGTATCTGCACAAACCCTTGTGTTAACCGGAGAGCCAATCCGGCACATGTTGTGATCGCAGTCCAAAACCAGGATGGAATGGGCCGAACTTACATTTTTAAAGTATCCTTCTGCATGGCAATTCCAAAAAGGAATAGTCCAGCTGCTGTCAAAGAGAAAGCGATCGAGACTGCGGAGGCAGCCTTGCAGGCACTTGACGTCCTCGATCGTCAAGCCCCCGGCGCATAAGCACGCCGTGAACTGCGACTTGTCGTTGTAGGGGCACTCGGAAATCTTGTCATAGATGTTGCATTTACCTTTCCCTGCGCACAAACTTGCGACACGAAGAAGGACGTCTTTCGGCGTCACCTCAGCCAAGGCATCGCTATCGCTCCCCTTGACATGGGGTTTCGCGGAATCTATTAGTTGTAGATAGTCCGCGGCACTGTTCTTCTCGACCGGCTTGAAGAACATTTTGTCGGCGTCCCAGGGGTGACATTTGAGCATCTGGGAGACCGAGTTCCGCTGCAACAGGCAGATGGCCAGGCTTCTGTGGCGGATGTTGCGACATTCTGTTGAGCGGTTTGTGAGGCCTCTGCAGAGTCCGCTACTGCCTGCCAACTGGATGCAATCGTTGGGGTAACAGCCGCCATTTGAGTCCCAATAGCCACTAGAGAAGTCGCAGAGGTCTTCTTGGTTAGAGCAGGAGCTGGCCAGCTGCAGCATACAAGAAATGAGGATGAGTGAAAATTGCATTGTGGCGTATACTCGACTGAACGACAAACAGTGGAATGGTGGTAAATGCGCCCCGGCGAAGTCTGCCAGCCAACTGATGCCCAAGAAGCCACACGCCAACAAATCTCACAGCGACGTGGTGAGACTTCGCACTCTAATCACACGGTCTAGTTTGCGGTTGGTAGAGGCTGGCAGCAGAAGGCGTTAAAGAGCTGAAATTGAGAGTGTGAACTAACCATGACAGCGACTTTGTAAAGCCCCGGTGGCTATGATATGAGATTTAGCTCTTTTCACCCGGGGAAATCCTTGCACCGTTGGCCGACAAAAGGCTCTTAGCTGAAGTATGGTCTTAGTATTGAGAGTTCGCGCCTCGAAGCTGACGGGTTGCAAACTTCTAGGGAGCCATGACCATAATGGTCAGACCCCACAAATTCGGATAAAGCGGAGGCAGAGTCATTCTCCATGTCAACCAGAGCAGAGCCTTACTCTGGTAATGAATGTCAGATTGATGGATGCCTGCCTGGCAGGTTGATCCTGCTCATTACTAGTTCCAATCAGTCGTCCACTTAGAAGTCGGTCTCCTCTCCGGCCCCACGAAGCCTTTATTCCCAGGGAAGCAAGCTGAGTGGAGATCGATGACTTCTTGACAGCCTCACTTCTCTAGCAGCTTCCTAAAAGAGGATGTCAGGAACTTTTGCTTGTGAATGCCGTATTGACCTGAGCAATGCAGCGGGAATTTCGACGTTTTTGTCAAGGCTGAAGGAGCTAGTAGCATTCCTCCAATTATTCTAGGTTGTCATGCGACGGAGGTGACAAGGCAGAGGGAACGTCGCCATGGGTAAGGAGTACTAGTCAGGGGTAATCGGTCATCCGATCCCCTCCCCCGTCTTGGCAGAAGGGATCTTCAGTATCCGGCCATCCTTCACTACCAGGATAATGTTTCAAAGGCGACGTTACGGCGAAAGGAGGCACTTCTCCGATGCCTTACAAGTGACTAACACTACCATGAACAACTTACCCTATCACCTCATACGGAGTAAGTAGTCGGTGCACCTAAATGCGCCTGTGGTTCTGCCGAATCATTTTCTGCCGAGTCAGCATCATGAAGCATGGGGAAGTCTGGGGCTGCTGCACGCCACTTGGCTACTTCGCGTGGGATGGGGCGCGCAGATAACCCACACCGCCACACTCAGGCTGGGCGGGCATTCGTGGGTCAAACACTTCAACATCAAGGGTATATTCGAACACGGTTGATTGAACGCTGCGTCCGGGATTATCTTGTATGTCATACTAGCACGTATTTTGAGGAAATTTGTTGCAATTCCGTGCGATCGTGGTTGGATCTTGTTTCGCTTTCCCGCTCGATTTCGTGACAGACAAGTAGTCACATTACGGTAATTTTTTGGAAGCTTGCCCTCTGTGCTTAGTGCAGAATTCAGGCCATTGCTAACGGCACGGGCGTAGCTGCCTGGAGGTTTTCCTTGGATTATCTACAATGCGTCCATGTTGCATAGTAGCTGTTCAAACTAACCAACGCTTTAGTGGGTTGGTGCTGCAAACAAATACGACAGGATGTGCTGAAAGCTTGCGTCGAAACCACCCCATGCGGCAAAATATCTGTCAGCAGCAATGGTTCTAATGTGATCTTTGCGTCGGTGCTGCCGAAAGATATTAATAGCCCGATGGAATTACGGTAGGACCCGCGCCTGCCAGGGAGGGGCCAGCTCAGCCTTGTTGTTGTCGCAGTTGACGTCGGCGTTTCCGCATGAACAAACTGAGAGCCGTGGCGTCGTTGAGTGGGCGTTGATTGGCGGGCACGGGTCTCAGCTACAGCCGTGCTGACCAGCACAAACTTCTGAGGCGCCCCCTAGTACAGCGAGGTGCCGCCTATCCCCAGCCAGCATAAGCCAGGAGCCTTGATGGTTGATTCAGTGCAGCCCACCCGACCCACTCGAATTGGACTTTAAACAATGAAGCAGCAGGGCGCAGTCCTTGCAGTGCAACCGCACCGGTAGAGACTGGGCTGTGTGGCCTATGGAGAGCCCCAAAGAAAACATCAATGCGATAAACGCCGAAGAAGTTCGGTCCCGTACCTACGTGACGGCCCGCCCCGACCAAGACAGATTGCCTTTTTCGATTATCGACTCAGTGTGCATTCCCTTTTTCCCCGAATCGACAGTATGGCGAAGTAGGACAAGGATGGCAACATCGGGTTCGAACCCCGGGATACGAAACGATGCCAAACGCCATGTCCTACCCCAATTTGTATGGGAAAGCCTGCCTGCTGTGTGTGCGGATAGCTTACGTAATATATAGGGGGCCGTAACCATAGTTGGCTGCACGCGCGTGAGCAAGCTGGTAGACTGATCATCATCAATAACAGCCCCATTTTCCATCAGTAACACTTTATGGTGATGAGAAATAACCCATATAACAGATGATATGTTTTAAAAGAAATTTTGTTGTCCCTTATAGATATATCTGATGATAATAAAAAAACACATTAAATGCCGGCTGTACCCTACCGGAGAGCATTGACCAACAATACCAGGTCATAGTACTCCGTAATAGACTTGCGCATATGCGTTGTGTGGCAGCGTGCGGCGGCGTGTGGCGGCGTGTGGCGCGGCGTGTGGCGCGGCTTGTGAGTTTGACCGTGGCATTAGTAGAGCTGCGGATAAACAGCACGGCTGCACAATACATAGTAACCATAAACAGCAACAATAAATAATGAGGTTCGTACTAACGCTCGTGACTATATTGACCGCAGCTTATAACTATAATTTACTGCATCGTTAGGGTTAAATTCTAAATTAATTAGAGTTTATGTGCAGAATAAATTAACATAATCCACAATCCACAAATTTATTTCAAGCAACAGCGCATCCACCTTATTCACTCCAGTAGCTATGGCACACTTTATAAGCTAATTAGTGTAGCTGCTCATACGATCCCAGCAGTATCATGGCTAAGCAGCATGTTAAGCCTAGTGCCAACGGGCTAAGGTGAAAAAGCCAAGCGATAATACAACGATTACGGCCAAGAAGGGATTGTAGATGTCTTCCAGGACAATCATTCCGAACAAAATACATTGAAAATGAGAATTATAAATTAATTACATCAAAAATGACGTGGCAACTTGTTGAAGAGAAACTCCTATTCTCTTTACATCTTTCCCGCTTCGTTTAAAACAGCACTTTTTTCACTAAATTTCGATATTTAAGGTGTTTATTCTTCTGCAACAAATAATATCTATACATAAAAGTGATAAATCATCCCATTCCCCTCATTCTATTTACCCCTCGTCGTGCTCTGTCCCACGATCCATCACATGGTAGCAACATGGCAGTGCAGAAAAGCACGTCCTGTTGAGTGATCATGATTCGGGGTATGCAGAAACACAAATACATTTTGTAGTATGCTATACTAAAGGGTTCATAGTAAAGAGTACGTACTGCTAGCTCTTTCCCATGGATGTCGGCAGCTTCCTCATGCGGTTGGCTTAGCGCGCAGTGCATTTCGGGTACGACAAGCGGTTTTTGCCACATGGACAACCCATTTCACCTGAGTAGTCACGATTTAAAACAGTGACCCCTCATTTAAAGGACTCTACCTAGTTGAGAACCCGTCCTGCTGTGAATGAGAATGACCATGAATTTTCTCCCCGTTCCTAAGGCGACCAGCCCGTATTGGCTGTCGGAGCCTCATCCACTGGCTTCTTTCCGCTCATCAGAGACAGTTCCACAGGAGGTCGATATTGCCATTATTGGCACTGGTCTTTCTGGCGTTGCCACGGCGTATCACATCTTCAAACGGTACGGAGCAGGCAGAAAGCCATCCGTCACTCTATTGGAGGCACGAGACGCGTGTTCGGGCGCGACGGGACGCAATGGAGGCCACGTCAAGACTCGTTTGATCAGTCTGAAAGCTTTTTATGAGCGCCATGGAACCGAAGCAGTTGCTCAGCTTGTCGCCTTGACCACTGCGCAACGTGGTGCGATACAGAGCATTGTTGAGAACGAAAACATCGAGTGCGAGTTTTTGATCAGGCGTTCCTTTGACATGTATTTTGATAAAGAACATGCTCGTGAACTGAAGGCTTGGCTTGCAGAACGACAAGAAGAAGGCGTTTCTTGGCTCGACGATTTGCAATGGCTGGAAGGACCACACCTCGATAGGGTAAGATAAGGATTCCAAACACTTTTCCACAATTTCTGATTATCTGGACAAAGATAACAGGGGTTAAAGGTGCCGTGGCGGCCTTTGGCTCATCAGCTATATCGCTCTGGCCGTACAAATTTGTAACTGGTCTGCTCGAGCGCGTTGTCGAGCAGGGGGCTACGCTTTACACCAACACCCCCGTCTATTCTGTCAAAAGTGGTGCCGAAGAAGGCCCAGTAATGCTCTCGACCTCCAGGGGAACTGTCAAGGCGCACAAAGTGGTCTATGCTACTAACGCGTACATTGCCGGCTTGCTACCAAAGTATCGGGACGTCATTGTGCCCTTTTTGGGGCAGAACTCGCGCGTTGTACCCAATGAGGCTACCCTTCGCCGGTGCCCAAACCCTGCCGCAACGTACAATCTGCATCACACCTCCGAGGCAGTCGACTACTTAAACCCACGTCCCGACGGCGCCATCATCCACGGAGGTGGCTCACGAAACTTTCGTCACGGCGCCGCTGACCGCAGTGACAAGTGGTTCAACACGGTGGATGATTCGCAGCTCATCAGCGACAAGATAGCGCCGGACTTTGAGACTATCAACAGGGAGCGGTTTTACGGGTGGGAGGAGAGCGAGGCCAAAGTGGACTCAACATGGACAGGGGGTGAGTCACTTAACCCCATGGCAAACATGTGTCGCTTACCGGTTTTGCAGTCATGGGAGTCACCCCGGATGGTCTCCCCCACGCGGGGAGGGTGCCAGGAACGCAGAATCAGTGGCTGCTTGCGGGTTTCAACGGAGGCGGTATGCTCGTAATCACTACGTTGTCAAAGGGTATTGCGGACATGGTGGTAGACGGCAAGGAACTGGAGCAGACCAGTGTTCCGTCTATTTTCAAGTCTACCGACGAGCGCCTTGACAATTTGCATCCAGAACCAAGCATTTGAAAGAAAATAAAGGCATTTTTGATAGTGATTTGGAATTCATGATGACATGATTCACATGGAGAGGTGGAAGATGGGCTACCGGGAGTCTAATGCAGCCGAACCGCGCGTCAGCTTGGGACCTTATGTACTCCTTTCACAATTTTGTCTCTCCTGATTTTTGCTCATCTGGTCATTCGGGAGCTCGTTCTTTCTACAACCAAGTTAATTCTGTTGAGGTATAGAACGTTTCTCTAGCCCATTGGATTAAAAATAACCCGCCAAAGTGAGACTAGAGGTGCAGAGGCAACCCAGCGTATAATGACGGAAGTTATACTGGCCAACAACCATTACAATGTATTGCACAACGCAGACGGGGTGCGTAGGAGTGTTTGCTGTCCATCAGCCCCAAGACTTAGTCATCTTCCTACCTTTCGCTGTGAAAGACCTGCAAAGTACTTGTGCAACGTGAAGCCACCCATCTTTGCATTATAGGCTTTTCTTGTAGGTCAGTCTTTGGAACAGAAACTTACAGACCCCGGTTTATGAGGCTCGGGTACTTGTGACAAGCATCCGAGCTGGATTACGGACGCATGACGCGCGACGCCGCCGTACAAACAGCCCTGACTATGTACCCACGTTGAAATCCGTTCGTCTAGTCCCAAAAAGAACTTTAATCCGTAATGTATTCTCAAATTTGTCTCGAAGAAGTGCACAATACTTGGCCATGCAGTTACGAGTACTGTGACCAATAGTTTCAGTGCCTTATTTTTCTTGTCAGAGCACTAAGCTTACATCCTACTAGCCATGTTTCTTGACACCTGCTCTTGACCGGGTCATGTAGGCCGCTAGATGATTAGAGTAAACCTACCCACTAAAGGACATGGCTGTAAAAGGTATGCTATGAGGAGATATCTGGAGCATCTATTTCGTTTTATTAGTGATATTAGGTATCGAATTACGATTTAAAATAACCAGCCAATGGAAGTGGATACTATTTGACAATCCTAACCTCAACTGGACCTGCATGGAGTAACTTGACCCTGGACCGTTTGAAGCCTGGTCCGACGTAGTATGGTATGTTGTCCTCGGGCGGTTTTCCACTACAGGTGCCCAACGCAGCGCATTTGCCGGCTGCCTCTGTCACGAGGTGAGCAGCTACGGTCAATCTGATGGGTGAAGTTGTCCTTGTGTCTATCAGATTAACGGGGAATTAAACCCCTTCTTATATTTTGGTTTTAGTTACTGATTTGGGGGTATGGAACGACGCCGTAATTCCTATGGTTCGATGTTGTGGCGAAGTTGTGGAGATGACAGAATTTTTCCACGGAGTTGCCCGTTGGGTGGATTTCTCGCGACATGGACACCGTACCGGATCAGTCATCTTATCCATCAGAAGCCAAAAACTCAGGCTCAAAATCTCACTGGTAGCGACTAGCTACATCGGATTATTAGTTACAAGTTGCGGAAGTTCGGCGCACAAGGGAGAGCACGTCGGGCTTTGGCATCGCTCCGGTCCTGATTGGCTGGTGGTGGATGCCTCCCCCCTTTTGACTTATTGTCACAAAATTTAGCAAAAGGCGAAGCTCCACACTAATAACGTAAGTAATGCATTTTATACAGCCGGTTATACTAACCGTCACTTAGTTTGTATTTCTCTACGAAATTTCCTACACTTGGGATGCGTTGTATGAAGTGCTGCCGTGGCAGAAATTAACAGGGTTTCTAAGAAGCAAGTCTTCAATACGGCCGCGGTCGTGAAGTTGGCTATGGGTTACTGGCCTTCTTATTCTAAAAACGTGATTGGTGCAAAAGCAGGAACGAGACTCGTTGCGGCGAAGCCTTATGGAGCATGGCCCAGACCTGACATTATGCCACTCAACATCACGCCACCTGGCATCAGGTAATTCATCCGGACATCACGCCACTAGATTAAACACGATTATTTTCTTTCTTTTTTTTTTTAAATAAAACGAAACTCTGGCAAGTAAAGCTTCTATACAAGTAAACTGTTGCTATTCTACTAGCAGCAATTCCGAATCACGTCGCGTGGCTAACTTGACATTCGTTATCTTTAAATTGTCTGCCTAAAAGAGGAGAATTGACGACAACCCATAAAAAATGTTCACCCCTTGTCATATTAATTATATAACATCCTCGTTGGTCCCACGGAAACAAAACCCCGCGTCCCCAAACTGCCAAGTAACAACAGTATACAGCTTCTAAGGTTCCTGATTCTAACTAGCTCTAATGCATTTTATATCTTTTTTCATCTTTTTGCCTCTTATAGCTGCATTTCAGCTTCCCAATTTCTATAATGCCGGTCGAGCTGGTAATAAGAATTTTGTTGTCATAATGAAGACTGATAATAAGGTTGCGCTTAAGAATGCTATTTCTTCTATTGCTGTTAGGCCTTCTTATATATACACCTCAGACCCGTGTGGTTTTGCCGCTTCTTTGGCAACAGAAGAAGCTAACAAGCTAAGAAACGACCCTACCGTAAGTGTTAATTCGGTTCAGCGTGTGGATAACGTCTGCTGAAATAAACGCTAGGTAAGATTAGTTAGCCCGGATGAGGTGATTCAGGCTACCAAAGCTCAAAGGGATGCTCAATCAGAATCATGTAAGGGAGGGTGGAGCAGTCTCTCTCCTTTAGAACGTTGGAGAAGGCTTCATTTCAAGAAGGATCCTTTGGGGCCAGAGTTTGTTGATTTAAGAGGAAATATGGTAATGCAAAAGAGACCACCCTGGAACCTTGCTAGAATTTCCCACGGCCCTACAAATCTTAACAACTCCTATGTCTTCCATAAGAGCGCAGGCTTAGGGACATGCGTCTATGTTATCGATTCCGGAATAGATGCCAGTCATCCCGTAAGACTCCCTGTTGTCTCTTGACCAATTGAAACTAATTGGTTGGCAAGGAATTTGGGGGTCGAGCATCCTTTATACAAGACTATTTAAATGATGGGTTGGGCACCGATGACCATGGTACTCATGTGGCTGGAACTATCGGCTCAGCTACATATGGTGTTGCAAAACTCACAACTCTCTTTGGCGTCAAGGTTGAGAATCGATATGGATGGACTACAATGTAAGTGCATATTCTATGTCTGCCTGTAAGCCGTGTATTCGCGGAAGGGAACGACTCAAAACCTATGTATTCTTTGTTACGCCAGTTACTTACCTGTCACCAGAGGGATAACCCTTGCAGGCATGGATTTTGTCAAGAGGGATGCACCATCTCGCCGTTGTCCAAAAGGCGTCGTTGTTAACATGTCCTTTGGATTTCCATGGTCGGAAGCCGTGAACCTAGGGGCTGAAGGGCTCGTAAAAGCGGGGTTCTTTGTGTCAGTTTCCGCGGGAAATAAGCGTAATCAAGCAAGCAAGCGGTCTCCGGCTAGTGCCAAAGGAGTTTGCACCGTGGCGGCCACTAATGCAAGAAACGGATTAGCTTTCTATTCAAATTATGGTCCTGAGGTTGATTTGCTTGCGCCCGGAACCTTCATTCCGAGCGTTCGGGCCAAGAGGCGCGACACTATGTTCGACACTGGCACATCGATGGCTGCTCCTCATGTCTCCGGCTTAGCTGCTTATCTCCTTGGACGTGGCTACAAGGTCAAGGGCCTCTGCGAGAAAATGCGCAATATGGGCTTACATGGTGTTATTCGTTCAAGGAGTCGTCTTGAACCTGGAAACAACATACTTATCAATAACGGAAATAAGGACTAGGTAGTTTATCTAAGGGGGTCGACTGATGTTGGTTTAAGAACAGATGCGCGCATATCTTCTACATTAGAAAGAAAAGGAGCAACCCAAAGACTCTCATTAGAGTTTCTGGGTGACAAAATGGGCGGAAATAGTCCATTGTACGTGAGAATAATTCGAAACAGTAGGTCGGGCCACATCTCCCGGGGGTGGCATTCGTTACGGAAGCACAGACGAAAATTCACTAGTGTTATGGCACGTAATCACCTTGTTGAAGACAATCTAGATCAAGAGAAAAGGAAGTTCGCTAGTCAAGATTTGGAACTTCCCACAATCGGTCGGTCGTCAAGAACGATACGGGCAGATGGTAGTTTCGAAGGAGTTGTACCACCTATGTAAAACAGGTCGTATGATCTGTCACTTCGCACCTTTCATTGCAAAACTGAACTACACTTGTCGTTTCAAGATACTTTCGTAAACTAGTCTACACGACTCGACTAGTATATCTTGGAGGTGGTCCCGACGCTCTAGACAGGACGGAATGAAATGAAGAGCTATTCAGAAAAGCCACTCCAGTGAACCGTGTGGCCGTCAACCCCACCACGTAATGCGTCAAAAGGATTCTTCGACAAGAAATCCGTCCTCCTGTTACTGTGTCAGTATGAAGGCATAAACGATGCATCTTTTCCACCCACTTTTCCACCGTCGCAATTCCTGTACCCATGACCATTTATGCAAACGTGACCTCCCCCTTCGACGCATTCTTGGGGAGTAACAATACTTAAGCCCTGACGTTTGCGGAGCTTAAAATACGTGCATGCTGGCAGCGTCTCCGCTAGTGCGCAAAGGCCAAAAAGCGCGAGAGCTAAAATCTTCATATTGTTGTTTCAGATTCAAGCAGAGGAGGAATCAAGGAAGTGAAGAGGGTTGGCAGATATGGAAAGTTGCCTCGAAAGAACAGCGACTTGAGCAACTAATATAGTATTAAGCCAGATTATTCCGTACAGCTGATGGTAGGAGAACAAACGCTACGCAGTACTTCCGTACTCTGTAAGAGATTTAGAATCATAAACCGCCATGGCTGACAATGGGTCCAATCAACGTCACCCTCCACATAGCGTCGCTCACCCCTTGATGCCACTGATGTCGCGCAACACCAATCAGCGGTCATACCGGATGAGTCGGACGAATTTTAGCGTTTTGTCTCGCTTTTTTTCGTGTGGTAAGTCAAATTTAATGTTTCATAGGCTATGTGAAATGCATTATTCACGCTATTAGTGTGGAGCTTCACCTTTTGCGGAATTTTGTGACAAAATGACTTTGCCGCCCTAAGCCGAATATCCCCCGGTGCGTCTACGAAAATCTTCACGCCGAGTTGAAAAGGTGTTTGTAAGTAAAGTCTCCCCCACTACATTGGCATGAGACTTGCAAGACTCTTCTCTACACAAGACAATTCAACTGTCATGAATGCTGCGTTGATGCTGACCCTTTTTTTTTTTGGCTGTCGTTTCTTGGTCAGGAAATCCCCAGGAAAGGGTGGATACAAACGATGCGCGGGATTGTATGGAATACTCTGTGTAAGCCTTCGCGATGTCTAACACAAGAGATGTTGAATTTTGGGTGCGGTGAAACATGTCTCACTCCGTACGTAGCCGTGATAGCTTTCAGCCAAGAAGCAGCCTTGTAAAGGATGCCAAGTACGACGTCCGCTCAATCCCATATCAGCATATTACCAATAGTAACTAGTCAGGGCGACGATCCGGCTTTGTCTCGGCCCAGTATCTCATACTTGATACCATATGTATGTCTTGCTCATCAACGTTTTCGCATAGCAGGCTCCACCCGATGGTGAGGCGAATTACCAACGCTGGGCAGGTGATTTGTGGCAAGCCCATTAGTGATTATTTATTGGTTTCCACCTGCGGCTGAAGGCAGATGCGGCTGAAGGTAGATGTGGCCGTGGAGTCGTTCCGGAGACACTCTCCGGCTGTGACCTCCCAAACCCAGGGTGATGTAATGTACGGAGTACCGAAGTAGTGAAATATTGTTATCTTTTTTCGGCCTTGTATTGCCCGAGAATAATTAATGCGCTCCCCTCGGGGGGAGGGGCAAATTAAGTGATCTTTTGCAAGTGTGGCGTAGTCGTGAAGGGTCACGTAGATTGTCCCTCCCTTGATGCGCTGCAGTGCGAGGGATTTCGGCCCCACCCTGGGCCGCTTGAGACACTGCGAGAAATGGATACAGGATCCGAGGGGAAATTGGTGATGGTGCGGATGATAAAAGCTCTCGGGTGGGTGTTTTTCCCTCCCTTCCAGAGCTGCCTGAGGCATTGCCTCTCCCGACCTCTCTCCTACATCAGGTAGTTAGTTACTTGCCGAACTTTGACACTTACACTGAGCAGAATAATAAGTGTTGCCGCACCCCGTACCGCATGCGAATCACTTGTTCGGCGCTGCAGGGGGTTAGGGGCAGCTGACACTAGAATGGTGGTGCCATCGCAGATCCGTAGCATACTAGTAAGTTGTCGGAGAGATACTTGTTCTAGCTCCCGGCCAGCTAACGGGGCGAGGCTTTAGTATTTCGCTTACTGCGGAGAGCACTCACTACAATATTGCTTAGAATATGATACTAGGCTGGAAGAGGTACTTGTCACATTCCTTGCAAGTGGTCGATCCACCCCGAATATTTACGCTGGGAACCTAGGAGGAATGCCTATCTCTCAAAAGGCATAGCTCTCATTCGCCCGCCCGATGCCGAGTATCCTCGCGTCGTCTGCGCTAGCTCAATTGCTTCAAACCGCTGGTTGGCGATGACCTACCTCTGCTTCGAAACATCCCTCCTATCTCTTCTCTTCTCTTCTCTTGAAACTTGCTCCGGTACACCACCACAGCACTCCGGTTGAGCCATGCATGTGAGGGGTGGTGGCCGAGAGGAGCCGCGCATTGCCCTGCTCAGCGATTTCGAAAAGGCTGGTCAGCAGGGCGATGGAATCGCAGACATAGATGCAGATAATACCCCCGGCCGGCCCGGGCGCCGGCCGGTTCTCCAGCGTTCGCCACATCCCGAGACCTTCAAGTTAAACCACCCACGGTTGAGAGTAGTCAACCGAGCATTGCAGCCGGTGTTCTATATTATCCTATGTCTTCTGGCGATCCTTTGTCTGGTATATGTGCATATAACGAGATGAGGTCCATTGGAGTCGTGCCTGCTCAAGGCAAACGTTCCAATCGTCGCAAAAAACATCATCGAGTGGCGCAAGGAACTGAAGTCTTCTAATCGTCGGGTGTCGTTTGTTCCTGCTGTGGTAGTCGTCCCGCGCTCAACTGAACATATTCAAGCTGCGGTTTCCTGTGGCAACGAGAACAATGTCCGCGTTACCGCTAAAGGCGGTGGCCATAGCTTTGGATCGTTCGGTCTTGGTGGTGAAAATGGACACCTCGTACTTTCCATGGACCGCATGAGTAGAGTCCATCTAAAGGACGACAATACCACAATTATACAGCCCGGTGCCAGACTATGACACGTCGCTTTAGAACTATATCAACAAGGATATAGGGCCCTTGCTCACGGAAGTTGCACCAGGTGAGCTTTCAGACTTCGTCTTCCATTCTATCGCCTCAGACTCGTATTGACTGGAACCGCAAGTGTCGGTATCACTGGCCATTCACTACACGGCGGCCGTGGCATGGCGTCGCGCACGCATGGATTGACACTGGACTGGTTAACAGGTATGAAGCTTGTCATCGCCAATGGCTCGGTGATCCATTGTTCGCAGAGCCAAAATAGCGACTTATTCTGGGCACTTCGTGGTGCTGGCTCATCATTTGGCATTGTCTCTGAACTTGAGTTTAATACCATTGAAGCTCCAAAAGATATTGTTCATTTCTCCATCAGGCCATATTGGGATCAGCAGGCAGCGGTGAAGGGGATCAAAGGTCTCCAAGAGTTTATTAAGCTAGCACCCAAGGAGCTGAACCTAATGCTCATAATGTACGGCCATAGCCAGATTCTTGAATGTCTGTATTTTGGTCACCAGGCAGGCCTAGAGAGACTCGTCACCCCTTTATTGCAGAGCATTGGGGCACCCCGTCCAATCATGGCCAAGTTGGAATGGATGCGGGCATTGGAGCACTTTGCATACGGCGAAGCTCTGGCTCAGACGGATCCGGCAAGCCGGGTAGGTCGATTTTCTTGATGATTAGAGAGCTGACGAGCGCAAGCGAAACCAGGGATAATGATAGCTGACCTTTATCGTAGAGCCAGTCATTTTACGCGACAAGTGCGTTTACAAAAGCGCTTGGGGAAGCTCAAGTGGAAACACTAATGTCGAAAATGTTCGCCCATTTTACTAACCCACACAATATAATATACACACTTGAGTTATACGGCGGCCAAACTTCAGCGGTGCGGAACGTTGAAAATCTTGCAACTTCATTCTCTCATCGTGCAAAGCTGCTACTGCATCAACTTCGGATCCAAGTCCCGGACAATGACAGCCATTCTCTTGAGAAATACTCATTGATCGAGTCGTTCAGAGACAGTGTTACACATTTAAATCCAGAGGGGGACTGGGGCATGTACGCCAACTACCTGGACACTGAACTGGATAGCGAGGTGGCCCAAAAATTATACTGGGGTGATAGCCTACCCCGGCTACGGAGCATAAAGGCCGAGTTTAACCCAAATGATTTGTTTTGGAATCCCCAGGGAGTCCGTTAACGGTGAATTTAATGACCGTTGTCTTTGTCGTGAGATGTGAGAAAACACCGAAGCTTGATATGATTAATGAGATGAAAATAAATTCGTTAATACCAGACGTTGAAGCAAGATACACGATTTAAAGCCCGAGTTTATACATACAACCTAGTAAGTAATACTACCTATATTTATGTTGTCTCCAGAATATGCACGACCTGCCGGCGCTTTGTAGTCTTAGTTATGGAGGTGACACTTCAAAATGCGGCTCAGGATGAGAGTCTACAGGCTACAAAAATAACGTGATGTAGTGACTCGCAAGACTGGCATTGAATAGTGTTATCCCTCTTAAATCACACCATTATTTCAGCTCGTGCACAGCTTTCGACTGCTCCAACTCTGTGGGCGGAGGGGAACGCAAAGGCCCCGATAGTTCATGCGGTCGCTGTTCATGCAACGGCGGTGGTGGCCAATTGTGTCCCGAATTTAGCTCGTGATGGGACGGTATGTATTGTGGTTGTTGCATATACCCCTCCGACTGCTGCATTTGCTGCTGCGAAACATCCAACCCTCCTTGAGGCTGTCTTTTTGACCACAGGCCTTTCTTCTTGCGTAAGCCAACGACAAAAACCAGCAACAGGGCTACAAGATAGGTCCAGTAACCAAGGATTGGGTCCGCGACACTACTGATGCTGTGGGGGAGAAGAGCGCTGTAGTCTGGGATGAAGTATGCAATGCCAAGCGCAATGACCCAGACGAAGTGTACGAGCATGAAGATAGTGGCCACAAGAAAGAGAGTCGCGGACTAGTTATATCGACATCAGCGCAAGACTCAGTGTCAGAGGACCTAAATTAGAAATATAGCAATGCAGACCAAGTAGAAAGGTGGAAGCTTACACTCTTGAGATGAGGCTGGGACCGAACTGCGTACAGCACATAGCTGGCATACGCTACTATTGCAAGACCTGTCACGAATATTATAAAGTCGTAAGCGATTTGCAGTTTCACACTGATCTTGATCCCGTTTTCGTAGGCAGACACATCGAAATAGGGCCCCGTAAGGTACCACTGGTTGCTTGTGTAGTTAAAGTTTGACACCTGCGCAGCCTTATTATCGTATAACTTGGAGTGCTGAGCACTGGAGACACCAAGAACAGCCAGGGTGAGAGCAAAAAAGACAATGCCGAGCCCCACTGCTCCATAGCGAACGTATTTCTGCAGCGTGGCCCTGAGCTGTACCAAGCAGTAGAGACAGCCATTGCCCAACTCAACAAGGCAGAGCAAGAGAAGAATGTCGCCGAGGCGCTGGAACAAACCGCTTACATCTGCTAGGCGGACGCGGATCTGTCTTATTTGGAGGTCGGTGTCACGTTCTGGTGCCTTGTCCACCACGTTGTAGTTGTTTTCCGCCCAGCCCCATTGATTCTCAAGCTCGATTAAAGCGATGTTAGCAGCATCTAAGCCGACGTAGAAGAGAAGCGTTCTAGTTCGGCATTAATCGTTCCGTTCCTGTTCAAGAGTGTTTTTTTGGCTGGGGGCATACAAGATAAAACATGGGAATGTAGCCTTTAGGTACAAGAAGGCAAGGCGGGCGTGATCACCTCGTCGACGGACCAAACAGAGGGAGAAGAACCACAAGAATAGCAGTGGCACGATAATTATGCCTCGAAGGACGATTCCGACGATGATCCATGATTCATTCGTGTCCATCTAGCTCATCAGGGGGGGCTCATTTGAGAGCCAGGACAACAGTCAAATCGGATAAATGGTGCATACAGATGTGGTGGATGCAGACACAGCTGGAGACGCGACAACTAAATGTCCTCCAGACGTCAAAATCAAGAGTAAGCATCGGACCAATTTACCTCCGGTCCAAACTGCGCGGCTGAGACACAACATGACTCACAGCGGCGCCCGACAAGTGAGGGCCAAGCTTAAAATGGAAATTTTAGCTGACGATCGCTAGGCTGTAAAGGTAATTAAATTGGTGCGGCTGGGAATCACGAAACCTTGTTCCGGCCCGAACGCCCGCGTCGCGTTAATTCGGTCTCTCCACCCCTCCTCATCCATTTTAATAAATAAGGAACGGCAGGGCTGTGCACCAGGGTAGCAGCCAAATGCACGAAGGGTCAGGATGGCGTAAATCGGTTGTAGCCGAGATGGGCATATCGGGAGAAGATTAACTGCTTCATGACGACCAAGGAGAAGAGCTGCTAGACTCAATGGCGTTAGACCAGATCAATGCTCAACATAACCATTAAGAATTGGCATGCCACGATACGCAGATGGTTATTGTAGGCTTTTTAATTCATTGGCCAGCTTGAAAACAATTGGCTGGATAAGCATCGCAGATTCTCATGGATCAAATGAAGCCCGGGGCAGGGAGGCTGTCCTTGATGCCATTGTAAATGCGCAGGAAAGCATGATGAATGGAATAGTCACCTCCCCCTTCTTCTATGACCAAGACGAGACGAGTGTTAAAAGAACTATTTGCACTGCGTATGTAACTGTGAAACTATAAGTATAATGTTAAAAGAACTATTTATACCATATATACACTATGTATACATAAATTCTAAGGTCATTCTCTATACCTCTTTTTACCTGTTACAATATAGTAAAGCAGAAAATTTACCTTTTATATCTCTTTTAAATTTGCTTACTTACATTACTTATCAAATCTTATAAAATTCTGTAAAGCCTCTATTATATATATATATATATATTTATCAAAATAATATTCTCTTTGCTTCGTAAGGCTAAAGGTGCACCACCAAAAGTGCCATAATGAACATCAAGCAAGAGAACCAAACAACGGGATTCTAGTCTTCAGAATCTTCACCATGTCTCAGCACTCCAAATTCATGCACAGAAAAGGGTTAAGCCGTCGCATAGCTTCGACGCCAATTATTGGCTATCAACAGCAGCAGCTACTGATATGTCAGTGGGAATACACAAAGTAGAGAAGATTCGAGCACTACAAGAGTGCAAGGATAAAGGCAACGATACCACTTGTAGAAATTCCCAACTGCTATGTATTTGGTCACTTGTATTATAGCTTTTCGGATGACATCGATACATCTTTAACTATCTTTGACTAACCGCCTATAGTTCCAAAATATTTTGTATACTTTGACGACAGGACGCTATCGAAGTTTTCCACCATGCATAGGTCGCACAGAATTCTTAGCGGAGTTCAAAGTGGTCAGACAACCGCCAAGTGCTTGCATTGTGGGCGGGGGCAAGCCGAAGTTTCGTCACTTTGTTTATGCCCGAGGTCAGTCACGTTTTACGTAATCCATCCTATGAGATGTATGTTCGAATAAGCACATGCTCACATTAATAGGAGATGAGACTTTTCACTTCCATAACCATCGCCGTTCTGGTTTGTATGGAAGGCACCAGAGCAACGATGCAGTCCTTCCGACTAGTATGAAGAACAGCTACCGATTGTCTTCTCGACCAGTGGAAGATTGTCCTTCATTTAGAATCTAATCGACTAGGATTCAGATTTCCTCCTGTGATTGGTTTCCAGTTAATAATTTTACTAGTGCAAGATATCCGACGACTCCAATCATTCGTTGATCTGATACTTAGCGACAAAGAGGAGAAGTCATTTCCAAAATTCGCTAGGTGTGTTGAGTGACCATATCGCCGTTCTCCTCTAATATCTTATTAACAGGGTCGATGGAGCAAAATGAGTTAGGGGATGACCGCAACAGACCTCTAGTTCGTCAGGAGATCACTTTCACTTCATAGACTAAAATTGTCTGTCTTGCTTCGAATGACATTCCGGGCTACACACATGTTCGTATGCGCCCAGATATTCAATTAATTCTGCCTCAACTGGCGTTAAGCCATATCCACAAACTGCTCTTCCGTCTCTGCTCAGTCGGTAGACCTATGCCTGTTTCTGGTGGATCAAGTCTGCCGTTAATAATGCCCTGTTCAAGCCATCTTGACTGTGGGCTACGCTCTTGGTATTCCAGTCCAACCAATTAGTCACTCTCGCTCCGGATGTTGCATCGAGTACGCCCACAGCAACGCTCAGCAGCCGAGGATGAGCTTTTTGGACACAGAAAATAACAGCGCCACATCCTCCGCAAAAGTATCGATCAGTGCTGCTGGAGCTTGTGTATCGTTTCATCGAACCGATCATGGGAGGAAACAGGATTGGCTCTCCGGTGATGGATCTGATACGATGATGAGGAATCAAGGCCCATGCCATGATCTCACAGCCACTTGCCAGTCTGCAGGAATCACATACACAGAGCTCAGCCATGAACTTCACCTGTGACGGTCTGTCGCAAAGCTCCCCGCCACATTGGCTGATGTGTTCTCCGAACTCGATATCTTCTAGTTGTTAGAGGATCACATTAGTACGTCCGAGGCTGGATTGCAAGAGCGTCTAGACATAAGGCTCCTGACATCCGGCCCTATGCCAGGCATTCTGGTTACTCAAAATCAGCACGGATGGCTTACCTGATTCCGTCGATGGCCGCGTGACTTCAAATTCGACGCCACCGCAATGACAGCGTCCTTTCAAAGTTTCCTGTTCGGCAGTATCATGAAAGCCGACATGTTCGCTCCTCATCCAATCTTGGTCCAGCTCGAGTTCACCAGGGTGACCAGCATACTTTTTCATTCTTTCACCTTGCACTGTCTGCAGCCAGATAGAAATACCACCATCTTTGGTGTCCGGCAGGCACAGGTGTGAACTAAACTTACACCAGGCCTTTGGATCATCGAGACACCCAAGTGCAACTCCAAGCCAGGGGAAAACGGGGCTGTGCCAGAACAAAAGAGTGCCGCAATTGCTACAAAAATAGGTGTTGGCCCGAGGCGAAAAAGCGACTTTGGTACAGCGCCTCAGCTCGAACTCTGTAGGCAAGGAAGATGGCCATGGGCAAACTGTGAAAACCAACGTTCCGGTTGAATGCCGACAAGAATTGCAATGACAGAAATTCGCATCAAGTGGTAGCGTATCTTTGGGGACGGAGCATGAGAATCTATTGGTGCCGCACAGACAGCGCGCAGTCAGAAGTATCGATGCTGCGCTACAGGCCATGTCTAGAGAACAGATATCAAGTTTTGGAAATTTGAGTGATGGCGCATGGGGAAGCAAAGCAAGAAATATTAAGTTAAAGCGACGAACGGAGAGTTAATCGGGTCATAAATAGTGTTGCGTCATTTAATTTCGACGGACCACATATTTACCCCGCGGCATGGCTGCGTGCGTACCGTGTGAGATATGGTCTACGTTGTTTAAATAGGAAGACCTGGTATAAGCGCTGGATGCTATATGATTTATCAATATCAATAGTACGCAAGGCTTTCGAGCGTTTTGTACCCTTGCTGGAAGCATGCTCTCGTCGAGTAGCCGATTGACATCTCCGTCCGTAGTTCTGGACCTGGAAGTCAGTGTATCCGGTGATGTCGTGTCCAAGCCGTGGATGGTAAAAATATCGAGGTCAGCGTCTGCGTTCGGAGTTGTGAGGTTGGCCCGGAAAAGGACATTTTTATTGTTCCCGGAAAAGGACATTTTTATTGTTATGGGAAGACGCCATTCTCTTTGCGGTCTCGAGGAAGAAACGAAATAGTAAAATAATAACATAAACTGACAAATGGTATATGTTAATATTAGCTCCTTTTATTGCCCATGATAATTGAGCGAGAAAAGAATAGGTGTCTTTACCAAAAGATCCAACTTGGCAAAGCAAATGTCCTCCATTTTGTTCCGTGCGTAACGAGCAAACCTATTATCGCCGAGCGTCAATGCTATTACTCACACGGCATCAACAGCCAATATGATCGCAATACTTGAAAGGTCGCCCTACATCTGACCCACCAATCCTACACATCCCGTGACAATTGAAATACGGCGCACCATCTGTTTGAACACCGATAATTCTTGATAATAAGAACGGGCGAGTGGGTAGCGGCGCTTGCTCCTGGTGGCCAATAATCACCAACACCGACTGTGACCCGTAATCACCAGACGCCATAACAACTCTCTACATAACTTCATAGAGTTGAATAAGGCTCGTAGAGACGCCTTTGTCGTTAATTGTAGTCATGATCTCACATGAATTCCGCACGTGCGCGATTCCCGACCAATATTATCCTATATGACCACAATTAACCGATTTGACCCATTCCTTTCCATATCTGGCTAGCTAGGGACTATCTATAAGAAGATGTCTTAACTCTTCGTCTACATGCAACGACTTTTCTACTCATCAGATTGACCATAGCTGCTCGTGTTGTAAAATGACCCAATGATGATAACGCACTCTTTACTACTTACTTCAGAGCTCTTCTTTGGACTCAATGTGCAGACGTCCACGGCTGTTCTCGCCAAACTAGATACGGATGCACTTACTGCCGGTACGAGAGAAGCCGAATATTTCCCCTCCCCTTACAATGTAGAGTACTGGGATCAAATTGTCTGACAAAATGAGCCTTTCCCCTTAATGTCGAAAACTAGGTGCGATGAGAGAGCAAGGCCCCAAGCCGCCCCGCCCCCCCTTTGTCTCACTCTAACCGGATCTAGCGAATGTACTCCGTATGGATCGTCGATTTTGAGAGCAAAGTCAATAATCCGGGTTTACGAGTGGGGGCTAACCACCATCAGATAGTGTGGCTGCGCTAGAAATCCAGGCTTCCTCAGTTATATATAAGGTTGTCAAGATCAAAATGGAGTTTGGTTGGATAATACATGACATGCAAAGCATCCAAATCACCTAAGAAGTACTCCTACGTCATATCTGTAAACATTTAATCCGTCGAATGTGCCAGAGGAATGCGGCTAGGGGAGTTGCCAGCATGCAAAAAGCGGGAGCCGTGCCCGCGCCACATGCTCCCAAGTGTGGCGTCATCTTCCTCACGGAGTCTTCGCTCCGGCGAGGGCAGGACTGATACCAAGCCAAAACGGTTGCATGTGGGGCGAGCAAGGCACATGGTTACGGGATCGAGATCTAGCTATTCCCAGGTCTTGGCTGGGTAAACGCTTCCCCCACGATTCTGCCGCGACTGTTCCATGTTATATTTACTGTCGCGGAGATACATAAATTATCCTCAAAACACAGCGCACCGGCCTGCACTGTCGGGTCGCTCTATTTAGGCGATTCACAGCCGTTTTTCGAAATGGTTTCCGTCATTGGACCTGTGTCAGAGTCAAATCGTTTGCGGGAGACTTTTCGGTTTGTCCCAAGCGCAGCATCCCAAGTCTACTTTCTTTGCTGACCACCAAAGATACAATTCTGCCCTTATTGCAGCCACAGTTCCAAACAATCCGCAGCAGCCTATTCCCGCCTCGCAGCTTATTTCGTCGGCGGATGCGGCATTGACGGCCTTCGCGCAGCTTGCCGTCCTTCGTCTTGGCGCTTCGCGCGCCCTCGTTTCTCTCTTCGACAGTACCAGCCAACACATTGTCGCGGAAGCCACGCCAGATATCTCGTTACGACCTCGCGATTCCGCAGCTCAGTATCCTCTGTGGCTTTCGGGAACGTCAATTCCGCGCTCGTTTGGGGTTTGCGACCACGTTCTTAATGCTCAGCCGGGGCCAGAGCACAACAAAGACGATGGCCTTCCTGTATATGTCGTGAACGACCTGGCGCAAGATGATCGCTTTGCCGACCGAACCTTCGTCAAAGGCGCCCGGTTGTATTGCCGATTTTTTGCTGGGGTTCCCATTCGCAGCCGTCATGGCGTTGATATCGGTGTGTTTTCTGTCTTTGGGGATGAGCCTCGTCGTGGTCTCGAGGCGTCTGGGATGAGGTTGATGCGAGAACTCTCGATTCTTATTATGAATCATCTTGAGGCTGAACGATCCAGTATTGCGAAGCGTCTCAGTGAGCATATGATCCGTGGGGTCGGCAAGTTCGTTGATGGGTCCGTGGATCTCGCTGTGAGGAGTGCGAGATACAGTATTAGGCCAAACAACCATAGATGCGATACGAATAGTGAAGCCACAGCCGCAAACGAGCAACTACTTCCGAACACGCCGAGTTCTCTAGATTATACCTCGCCGAATCCCGCTGGTAGGACACCTGCAGGTACAGGTGTCACGCAACAGTTACCACACCTTTCGATAGCATCTCCAAGCTCAATGGAGAAAGAGAATCCCTTCTTAAATGCGACACAGTCTTTTCCTCGACAGTCGCTGCAAAGCGAGAGCTCGACAACGCCTAAAAATAGGACAGGCGACGACTTCTCATCACAAGCATGGAATATTTTCGACAGAGCATCCCATGTTATTCGAGAGTCCATGGAAATTGACGGCGTCGTATTTCTCGAAACGAAAATGTCGTCAGGAAACAGTGTTCGAGAAAACGGCAATTGGTCCTTCCATATCAAAGGGAGCAGCTCATCCTCATCAAGCAGTGATGAAAACCTAGCAAATGTATCCACAAGCAGTGACGAAGTCGGCGGAGTTTGCAGCCCGGTACAGTCCCCGAGCGTCATCGCCTCGAGCATTGAAGGGAACTCTGCTTCTCATATTCCCTTCAAACTTTCGGAGAAAATTTTACGCAAACTGCTTCGCCGATACCCCAGAGGAAACATTTTCAACTTCGACGAGTATGGCTCAGAACAGTCGAGTGACTGGTCGAGCGAAGAAGCCGCACCTGGAGGTCATGAAGGGAAAAGCGGCAAATTGGAGGACCGCAAAACAAGACCATTGGGTTTGCGCTCCCGTATGAAGCAAAGCGAACAAGAGATGCTGTTGAAGATGCTACCCGGAGCTCGCTGTATAGCATTTGCCCCGGTTTGGGACCCCCAAGAGCAACGGTGGTTCGCCGGGTCCTTTGCATATACCAAGACGCATACCCGTGTTTTCACCGTGCGCGGCGACCTTAGCTACCTTGTTGCTTTCGGGACGGTGGCAATGGCTGAAGTTTGCCGCCTCAGGGCAACGTTGGCTGATAAATCCAAGATGGACATGCTGAGCTCGTTGTCGCATGAACTCCGGTCCCCATTGCACGGCATGGTCCTTGGGGTCGAGTTATTGCAAGATATTTCTCTTGACAGGTTTCAACAGGATGTATTGCATACCGCCGAGACATGCGGTCGCACGCTTCTTGACACTGTAAACCACTTATTAGACTGGGCGAAGATTAATAATCTTTCAACGAAAGCGTCCACGAAGTCGGCTTCGGCATATGGCCGAAACACGACGAGTGACTTGCGAGGAAAAGGTCTAACGGCGATGACAGTTGCTGCCAACATGATAAGCACAACCGCCAATGTTGGCATAGACGTACTTGCTGAAGAAGTCGTCGAAAGCGTATTCGCTGGCCATATTTATCAGAAGCTAGCTGTTGCTCGCTCTACAAATGCTGTGCTTGTAGGTCACGATAGAAATGCCCTGCGGCGCCTTGATGGCATGCAAGCCGCCATGGATGACCGTCTATTCACTACTCACAAGTCTGTGACTACACCTGGATTGACTGACGTCGACGTGAGTTTGTACATTGACCATGCATCATCATGGATGTTTCACACTCAAGCCGGTGCACTGCGGCGCGTGATTATGAACCTGTTGGGAAATTCGCTAAAGTACACGGGAAAAGGTTTCGTAGCAGTCAAGATCACTCAAAGCTCAAACCATTCCTCATATCTTGGATGGACGCGCAATCGCAACGTCCGGATTGTCAATATAGCTGTGTCCGACTCTGGTCGTGGCATAAGTGAAGAATTCCTCAAAAACCAACTGTTTGTTCCATTTTCCCAAGAAGACAGAATGAGCCCGGGCGTTGGCCTGGGACTAAGTCTTGTTAAGAGAATTGCATCAGCGCTCGGCGGCAAGGTTCGGGTGCAGAGCGAGGTTGGGCAAGGGACGACGGTCACCGTGAGCCTTCCTTTAGAAAGACCTTCTGCTAGCTCGTTCATGCCCGTGAAGAGAGATGATGAACAAAGTGCGCTTGAGTTTGAGTCACAAGTAAGCAGCCTCAAAGGACTCAAAATTCGACTCTTCGGGTTCAACATCACAAACGCGTTGAACCAAATTTCCTTAGGGGCTGGTGGTCAGTCTGATATCGCCTCCAACTTGGCGGCTACATGCCGCAGTTGGCTTTCAATGCATGTACTAGAGTCTCCGGAAGATGCGAAAGTCAAACCCGATCTTATTCTTTGCGGTGAGGACCATTTAGACAGCATTTCAGCAAATAGAATGGGTCCATTAGTGCCGACGCCAATTGTTGTTGTTTGCTCCAATGCATTCATTGGGCGCGAGTCGGAATCAAAATGGATGAGGTCAGCGAAGGAAAGGCAACTACCTGGGCATGACTTGGTCACATTTATATCGCAGCCGTGAGTTATCATATCTGAATATCTTCTTTTATTAACGCACACTAATATCTCCCCAAAGAGCTGGGCCTCGAAAGCTTGCAAAAGCTTTTGCCTCTCTCATCAAGCGCCAACAGGAAATGATAGCTGTCAGCATACCACCAGAATTAACGCCGCCAGCTGATACAGAGGTCGACTCAATAGATCTATCGAATATTGCTATTGATGAGTCTACGAACAAGCAGACGAGCGATGGGGTCGACCAACCACAAGTTCCAACCCCTTCACTACCAGCAACCCCAGACCCCGATCCAGTCAACACTAAGCAAGACCCGTACTCGGAGGGCAGAAGATTCCTTTTAGTAGACGACAACCCAATTAACATCAAAATCCTCTCTTCTTGCATGGACAAGATGGGCCTTCCACACGACACGGCTAGAGACGGCAAGGAGGCAGTTGACATGTTCCGTGAAGGAGCTGGACGATACAAGTGTATTTTTATGGACATTAGCATGCCGGTGATGGACGGCTTTGAAGCTACGTGCCTCATCAGGCAGCAAGAGAGGGATTCAGAGATGCCAGCTTGCTTTGTCATTGCGGTAACGGGTCTGGCGTCGGTTCAGGCACAGAATGAGGCGGTTGCAAGTGGGATCGACATGTTTTTAACGAAACCGGTGAAATTTAGAGCTTTGAAGCAAATACTAGAGTTGAGGGAGTTGATTTGATATTTGACATCATAAATGGGAGGTGGATGGGTTGGGATTGGCCTGTATCTGAGATTTATACTATCAAGAATAGATGCCACTTTACAAAGACTTTTGTGAGCGTTGAATCAACTTTCTCCGTCTGCTTCGCCAAGATTAAATCTCTAGTTACATTGTAAAGTATTTGTCTAAGATCAAAACAAGCAAGCATGTGTCCACCTCTATTCTCTTCACCACAACAATTTGCTCTGTCTCAAACAGCTTGTATGGTGTCTAAAAGCCCTCCCAGTGTGATAGCCGCTATCCTGTCTGTGCGTCGTGCCAAGCACGCGGGAAGCAATGTCAATACCAGGCCACTAATGACAAAAGAAGGCAAGGCGCAACTGAGTAGGAATGATTGTCCCAAGAGTAAGTAACCTGCCTCATCATAATCTCTTCCTGATACTTCCAGATTATTTCATTGGTTGGCTGTCGATTTACTCCTAGGCCGCATTAATGAGCTAGGCTAATAGGCGTGACGCAATTCGCAACAGCTTCCTCTAATAGAAGAGGGAATACATTCCATGCTCACAAAAGTTTGAGAATATCTTAGACTCCCCAGTTCTATTCCTTATAAGAAAATCATAGGGAACTCGTTTAACTAAACTCCACCGTCGGGTAGCTAGCTGCTGTAACCTACTAGGAAAAGCGCAGAAACCTTTTACTCTCTAAAATTCTAGTAAGATTAGATAGGCATAATACAGCTAAGTAATATGTTATTTAATAGTTTATATTCAAGTATCGTCCTTAAGACTATACTATTAATATAGATACTTTATATATATAAGCTAGCCTAGAGAACAACACAGCGCTATTATAGTTTCTACTTACTAAGGAGGGATAGTTAGATACTAATCTGCCCTTATTAAGTAGCACTATGTCAGAGACTACTACTTGTGAGGGCATTGAGGGACCACGTGACGTCGTGAATCTAGTGATGCACCTCATCCTATTAGAGGAGAGTATCATGCAGCTAGCAAACTCTTCACCGCGGGGTAACGGCGAAGCATAAGTAGGGAAGGAGGAGACCAGATTGTTAGAAGGCCAGAGATTAAGACCGTTCACAATATGGTGGGACCTTGTTGCTCAGAAGCTACGAATACTTCAGAAGTCTTGTCTATCACTCTGCTTTACCAGTACCCAAGTCGTGACACGCTACTAAATTCTCTAATATATTTACAATAAAATAACCTCTTAATTAGCTTAATAGTTTGTCGCTAGAAAAGAACACACCAAACACCCAAGTAACCCTGTGGTACTCTTTGGCGTCAATTGATCAAATGGTTCGTGTACTCTGGTTGTCGGTATCGCAAGGCGTGGTTCATTTGCACATGCGCTGTCGAAATTATAGGTTAGAGGTCGTAAGTCAGAAACCTAAGGGAAGCTATGTTAACCATAAATACACTGTTCAAGGCTGACAAAATTATCCTCGTCAAAGAGAATCCTTCCCTCACGCAGCTATCCTAGGGGTGCCCAAATTCACGCACAAAATGGTTATATAGTTTTATAAATTACGCTTTTAGAGTTATTATAGTATAGGACTAAGAGCATAAACAAGCTTAATAATCTAGGTATTCCTTGCAGAACGTTAATGGAGCAGCGCAGGTATCTACTGCAAGTAAGCCGCAATTTCACGCTCCTCATGAAAGCCGCTATAGACGGCGAGTATAACAGTGCTTTCTTTGGGAAAGCTAGGCCTGAAGAAACGTACTTTAGTAGGCTTTGAGCTAAAGTTTAGAATGCCTTGATTACATTTAGAGAAGAAATGCGTCTAGATAGTTAACATAAGATTATTATAGACTCTGAATCGGGCTATAAAGATAAAGAATTCTCTCGCAAAATTTCCTGCCCTAATTACATTTACGAGGTAGCAGGGCTTGTGAGGCTCACTATAGCCTGTGAACTTCCAGGGAACCTTAATCCGCTTATTATCGCCGAGTTATTTATTAAACAATGCTAGAACCCTAGGAGCTCCGTCGTTTCCGGGGAGATCCGCATGTAAGAACAACTATTCCGGGAAGCTTTCCACATCAATAGTACCTCGTAGCTATGCTAACCATATATTGGCAGAGATCCGTATACCCAAGGTTCTTGCCCAAAAGATATGCTCCCAATCCAGCAACATGAGCACTGGCTATCGCCGTACCCGTGTCAACTCTTGTTCCACCCTTAGCCCAAGCCTACGATTGGAAAGTCTAGCAAGCACTCAAGGTGCCACCGCTGTGATACTGCTTGCCCCTTAAAAAGTCCCTTTCGACGACAAATTCTTAATCTTTACACTCCTTTTTCCTAAGCCACCTTTTATTGTAGTGGGTTAAAGGCTCGGAAGTATTGTTCTTTCTATCCTTTTCTGGTTGCGGCGCATTGTCTTGAAACGAAAGTTATATACGTCTGCTTCGAAGAATTAAACATAAAATCTGTTAAGTACACCCTCTTAAGCTAAGCTTTATGCAGAGAGACCTTACGTTGGGATTTTGTTTCAGCTTCTGTAATTGGTCTTGAGTAAGTGTAGCAACAAACCCAACGCAACTTGTGTTCAGGCTTTGCAGAAATAGAAGCTACAGTGTTATCAAGGATAGTATCATCCCTACTCTTCATTTTGATAATATGATAATTCCGCTCTAAAGGTTCACACGGCCAATTATATAGATCTTGTAGATTTTTCGATAAATGGGGATCAAGCTAACCACTTAGAGCCAGAGGCACAAGGAAAAAAAGAGAGAATATTCGCAGGTTTATTAATTTAAATAATAGAATTGCGTGAATGTATAATAGAATCTCGAAAATAGATAATTAGAAGGACAGCTCTTCTTATACTCTTCTGTCTAGCGTTGTTCTTGGTATCCCCCAGTCTGTTGAGACGAGAATTGCTTCTTTCAGGATGATCAGTGCCTTAAATAGCTGGATCTCTCGGATAGTGAAGCAGAAGACATCGATAGAAGGAAGAGAGGTGCTATAAATAAGAGGCTTTCAGGACTCTTCAGGAATCATCACTTTTCATCCTCAACCAGCTATAGAATCCGCTTGTAGCAAGCAAGGTCATTCTGTAACATCACTTATAATTTTGCAGCGTCCCGAGCTAAGCCTAATAAATAACAAGAGTGTAAACACCTAACTCGTTTTTTGACTCAAACTGAAGCCAAGGCTCGTTTTTCAACTTTCCTAGAGCATTATAATCTCTTCCCTCAATTCCCAACGACTCTAAAGTCGCATATAACGTCCCAATCCTGTAAAACTGACCTTTAGCTACACCAGTAGGCTGTAAGAGGAGAAACACAGCTGCAGGGGGCTGGGATTCGGCTTTGTCGACTATAACTGCCAGAGCGTGGACCTGATCTGTTGGGACATCGCTATCAAGCGCAAGGTAATGGCCATCATCCTTGTTCCAGGAACCATTGGCGAAAATATTCCAGTCCATCTGCAGTCCATCTCTTTGTATTTGAATCGTGGCGAGCCAGCCAGATAGACGAATGTATGCGCTAAGAATATGTGCTGTTGTGTCCGCTGTCTGCGTTTCGACGTGCTTATCTACAATGCTGGTAACCAGAAGCCATCTCTCGCGCTCTTCTTGGTAACGCCTCATGAGAATGCAACCATCCATGCTGGCCCATGACCACGTTGGCGCTCGATAAGACAGTGGAGGATACCGTCGTTCTGAAGAAGCACCGCCCCACAGAAGCTAGTACTCGAGGTCACAATCCCAGAGGCCCGCACAGTAATCAATGTTGAAGGCTGCCTGAATAGATTTTGCGAGGCCAGATACCGCAACAAGTTTATCGCTGGCGAATGTAAGGCTGCATTTTGTATAAACCTCGATAATCTCTCTCCATAGTCCCCAAAGCAGCTGTTTCGAAGCATCTGATCCGGGCTGCTCTGTAATATGCGGCCGGTACATTGCGTTCCAAATCGTATTCCGTGGTATCCAAGGTTTAAAGCGCATTGGTGGTATCCTGTCAGGGTATGTTTCGGAAGCTATTACTTCATGACACAGCCAGAACATCTCTGTAGCGCAGAGATAGAGAATTCGTGGTGCAAAAATCAACTCTTGGACCACCCAAGCCCTTTCTAGCAACGCCATGTGTTCGAACCTATTGGTTGCATACATATGATCGAATAGGATATACTTGCCGCTAGGAAGCCCTGTTCGTTGCATCGTGACAATAAACGGCTCAACCTCGTGTTGAAAATTTTCCGGCAAGCAACCTGCCTCAGTATTAACACCTGACATCGCAGCTATGTTAACAATAGCACCTCTATAAACGTCGCTCATTTTAGCTGCTTCCTTTTTCCAGTCATCCTTAGAATCCTGAATAATACACAGGGCGTCGATCCATATGAGAAACACTCCTATCTCGCGCGCCACCTTCACAGCGTCACGGAACGTTAAACCTAGCTCCAAAGTTGAAATACCTTGGTTGAGCTTGGTTTTCGTCGCAGACGTTAATTTAAATACAGTCGAAGAACCCCAACAGTGGCTTAACGTTGCATAGCGGATCCTATCTCCAGATATTGTCGCAGCATCCACTAAGCGGACTTGATCACAGCCAGGTCTGTCAATCTGTATGAGACGAGATGGGCCTTGTCTTAAAGATCCCTGTACGCAACAGTTGTTGTGATGACCCTCGCAATCTCGTAGCCACATTCGTGCGTATTTCATATCAAATGTAGTTTGAGGCGAATTGGTCGGTGCGCCGGCAAGAGGTTGAAGCTGGGTCTCTAAAACAAATGTCGATGAATAAAGTAATGGTTTCTTGAAGCCTGAAGACTCGTACCTTGAAGAGGTTGCAGCCCAAAAAGACGATATCCTCCGCCAGTTTTATAACCCTTCTCGTTGAATGAAATAGTTATTTCCAGAACTTCTGGGTACCTTCGGTCAGGTTGTATACCATATACTGAGACGGGATATTGGGACCGGCTGTCCTCGCTATGGCTATTAGCTTTGGTGATTTGGCGGCGGCTAAGTATCTCTGCCGCTAAGATGGTGCAGATGAAGCAGCCCTGGCCAGCTGAGCGCTCCAGATCGGTGAGACTCTGATGGTGTGTGGTGCTCATTCCGTTGGAGAGCCGTGAGCCACCACGGAATATTGATGTGCACGTCTGGCGGAGGCTGTGCATGGTTAATGGGCGTCCAGCTGATACTTGTGGCTCTCTACTAAGATAGCCCGACTGATTTGACTGAATTGGCAATCTTTCTGAAACCTTTTTGTACCTGTGACTGCGTACTTAACTGGTTGAACCTAGAGCACCCAGAACTACTCACTACTAGCTTTGGTGAATCGGTAGGTAAGTTGGATACCCCGCTGCGATGTGCCAACCCCGCTGCGATATACCAACCCCGCCCGTCTTATTTGCGCACCTTGTCGGAGAAGTATGCAGAGCTTTCATCTTCTTTCGCGCTTTAAGCAAGATTCGGTCCACCTATCGGATATTGAAGCTATGTATCGGATAACGGGGCATTAAAACCCCAATTACCCTATGGAATAATCCACAGCAGAAGTTACCTTGTATACTGTAACGGATTGCCTTGAAGTTTCAAGGTTGTTTAATCGAGCCGAGCCGAGAGTTGGTCCCGTAACAAGGCTTATGATGCGGCAGAATTAGTCTTGTTCCAAGGGGATAGACTTGGGAAGCGTGCGAATGATTCACCAAGACGCTGATGACTCGGTGGTGCTTGGGGTGGAAATGGGCTAGTTGTTTACACTCGTGCCCAAGACACAAGGCGGCTCGCTATTATCCCGTGCCTAGTTTCACTTTGATGATCAAGCCGCCACGCTGTCCACCATTTAAAAATCCACTCGCTAAACTCCTTATCTTCACGATAGACTATCCTAGCCCTTTTTTTGGACAGCATCTACAACGAGGAAACAATTTTGAAATGCGTTGTTTCGGGCCAACGCCCCTCCGCTGCTGCGGACTTGGAGCGCGCGGCCTTACTGCGGGGGCTGCATCACAGATGCCTCCACATGCCATGTGCGGAAATTGTCCTTGACCTTCCTGCACGATCAATCTCACTCGGCCCCTCGCGACATATAAACTTATCTTAGTAATAACTCTAATAATCTAGAGACATAATAAGACATATACAATTGTATCGCCGCTATAAGACAAGACTTTACGTGAAGGCTGAAATAACGTCCAAGCCCTTGTTAATTCATTATATAGTGAAGGTTTTGCTGCTTTATGTGCCTTGATACGTGTGAGGGAGCAATTCGAAACAGTGGCAATCGGCAGGAATAGATGGATTTGAATACGAATGAATTGAAGTGAAGAGCCTTGAAAGTGATGACTTCTGACGATGATGTTGATGCCTCTTCTGAAGAGGACTTTAATCAACCTGTATAGTCCTTCAGCAGCCGGAACATTTCCTTGAATTTAGTTGCCTTAGACCTATATTCCTTGGCGTCGTGCCACCGGCTTACAATATCGCGCAATTCTATCTAATCGAGGCTTTAGTAAGTTCCGAAGGATCAATCTAATCTCAACAACATATGTACGTTATTATGGAAGATAATAACTCACCACAATATAATGTATGTTATATATATAAATACATATATTTTCTTCTTTAAAATCCATACTAGCACAATATTTCTGACATAGCTAAACCATATCTCGTCTTAATAAGTCACTGACTCTGCAAAAAACTAGGACTATTATAACTGCTGTAACTACTATACCAATGTCCCGTCCACATGGTCTGAATCCTCCAAAAGTTAGTGATCCTAGAGCCCCACTCCCCAAACCAGCACCTTCTTTTCGGGCATCTATACTCCGTAGAATTAATCATATATACACGTTTCATCTATGCACGCGTCTCTTTGTTTCCCACGAGAAAAAGGGGCTCCACCATGGTAAACAGTAGCTTTGTCCGGCTAGTTACTATTCTGCTTCTGAATTACTTGATCTAAAAGCTGCCATAAAAAGATTCCCTGATTATTCGTCACAAAACAGAGGGAAAATAAAGACAGATTACACTGGTAATTTTCATTTTCATGCATAAATATAAACTTTAGAATAATTGCTAATTCTTTACAGTGTGATATCTATCCAGTAAATGGCGTTGATGGCTTGCAACTGCACAACAGCCTGCACGACCGCCCCTGCAAACGCAACGGCAACACTCGGCTGTGCTTGACGCAGAAAATACCGGGGTATACTTACCAACGAACAAACCACGCCGACTCCGGCGCAGATCCTTGCCAAGACTCAAGAAAGGCAGCCAAGACGTTGGTGAAATCTTGACAGTTCCACGGATAATCGGGAAATGAAGCTCCGTCATGACAACTCAACAGCCCTGCCCTGTCCCCAACCTGATGTTGACTGGCGGGGTCGTCATCCGCAGATACTTACCAAGTGGGCGCCACAGACCCCAAACATACAAGGGAAGAAGATTCGTCGCGGGCATGGTTGGAAGCATAATGACTCCATACCATTTATCCTCGCCCGACGCATCACGGCATTGCTGCCCGATCTACGGGGTGGCACATCTGGATAGCACTTCCGTCGCAGGCATCAGCGACCAATCGTCCTGCGTGTTCTGCCGCGAACACCACTCATCACCGTGCTCGGCCACCAAGAACAGAAACGCACTTGCAACGCATCGCGTGAGACGCGCTGTGATGACTTGTTTCGACGCCTTGGTCTGGTGAACAGCGATGCGTTGTTCAATCTCACCGAACCCAGATCCTCAGAGCCCTGTTCTGATTACGGCCTGTAAAGCTCGAAATGCCGACGGAACGGGAAGGCAGCGGACTCCAGTCCCCGGGCGTCGCAGCTCCGCCTGGCGTCCACTATATTTACCCCGTAACACTGCGCCCCTGTCGTGCTATTTTTGTTCCGTTACGCTACAGAGTACGCAGCTTCTAGCTATGTATATATGTATGCAGCCACGGGCCTTGTCATTGCATGTCACTGATCATCCGCAATCCTCATGATGCGATCAGCCAGCTGATTGCTCTATATCTGCTCCTGTGGGTGGGTACCAGTCACGGGCCTTTTCTGTCTCCTAGGAACGGTCCTGTTCTTCATGGATTCCGCGGCATAGATACGCTTCCTCTACACAGGAGCTTTAAGTTAACAAATGCTATCGTAGAGCCAAGAGCTGCATTTCTCCTATGTAGATAACATAGGGAATATAAGGGCTAATTATTAGTAAAGAAGCCTTTTGTATTACTAAGACTAACATTATATTAATAGAATATATGCGTACTATAGCGCTATAAAAATGCTAAGCAAGCTGCCCCTTGCAGCTCGTGCTATTAGTTAGTGGTGACCTGACCGCTATTTGGCTTTAATCCAAGCTAAATACGAGATAGTCTATCTAAGAACACAAAATGAGACATACTATCACTGAATAGAACGGCCTATAGAGTAGTCTTATTGCTAATTGTTTAAAGTCCGCTAAAGTGGCTATATTAACGCAGTAGTGGTTTTTGGTGTGTTACGTAGGGGAACACAGTGTGGTTAAAAGGGGTACTTGCGTTAGTAGTAGAATTAAATAGGAGTAACTCCGTACCTGCCGTACCCATCCGGGGGCGTCTTGCCCTGAAACTTGCGTTTTTAGTACCAATTTGTGTGGAAGCCTCTTTTGGCTCTGAGGAGGTTTTCGAAATACGGACCAGCCCCCTTCCCCTCACACCGGCCTGCTCCTCGTCAATAGATATGACGTCATTTGTTCATTTCCATATTTACGAGTTATCTTTCATACAGGATGCATTCCATATTTCATATTCCGTAGGGACCCGTATGGAGTATGGAATATGGATAGAAAGCTTGAAGTCGAGCTTCACGCGAACACTCTGGAGTTTATTGTTCTTCCATGAGCTGTCGTTTGGAAGATCGGATTGACCGATTTCTTTGCTCTGATATTTGCCAAGGTCGCTCTTGCAAAAGACTTCTGCGAGGGTTTTGATGTATTTGGGATCAGCACCATGAAGGAGCTGGTTGCTGCTGCCATGCTTCTCACACTTGGGCGGAATCTGATCGGCCTACCTTATGGCGCGCCAATAGTCCACTGTGGCTGACCATCAACCTTGGCCTGCTCGACTATGGCACTAGGAAATGGACAGGCTGCTGGTTCAGTCTAGGTTGTTTTTGGAGGCTCATTATCCTGGCTTGATGTGCTGTACTTTTGGGGGGAGGGGGGGTTGGTAGGAGTTAGTGGTTCGCCGGGTAAAGGTTTACACAACCATGCAACAAGGGCGCTGGCGGCTATAATACCTGCAGCCCTTGCAGCAACGGCAATGACGACGATTTTACCGCGCCATTTCCCTCCGAGGATGTGGTTGTGACAGTAGTTACGGCCGTGATAGGTGGCACCGGGCCGTTTATGGAGAAAGACGTCGGCGTGAACGCCCGGACCGCTGTTGAGCCATCTGCACTAGTGTTTGTAAGTAACATCCGCGTAACTACTCCGTACAGGAAAAGATGGAGAAGGCGATGGTCAGACGGAAAAAAGAATGCAGTCGTTGCAACAACTGTGGACTACCATCTTGGGGGAAGTAGTAGCCAATAACGTGGCTTGATCAGATCAGAAGGTGAGTAGATTAAAACAAGTATGTATACGCTTGAATTCATGAGCAATGAACACTATTCCCTCATTAAACTTATCCGCTGACATTTTTTCATCAAACCGCGGAATGTTTACATGATAGTGGAAGAAATTTTACTTGGTTTCAACTACGTTTATAACCTCGAAAGATATCGCGAAGTTTTCGACACTCCCCAGATACTTTCTCGCGAAAGTGTTGCTTGGCGATTGAGGTTACTCGCGAATGTGAATCACGACCAGTTTCAATGGTTTCAACAAGGTTCAAACGGTCTCTAGCTGCAATAGTATGGTAGTGCTCGCTGCCAAGAATTTGCGTCCTCTTCTCTAGCACCTCCTTTTCATCTGTACCGCTTGGTCTAATTTGCCTTGGTCGCTAAGTGTAATTGCAAGATTATTCATCGCTAATATTGTATGTGGATGCTCGTCGCCAAGAATCCGCTTCCTCTTCTCTAGCACCTCCTTATGCATCTGTGTCACTTCGTCTAATTTGCCTTGGTCACTAAGTGTAATTGCAAGATTGCTCATTGCCGATATTGTATCTGGATGCTCGTCGCCAAGAATCCGCTTCATCTTCTCTAGCACCTCGTTAAACATCTGTGCCGCTTCGTCTAATTTGCCTTGGTTACTGAGTGGAATTGCAAGATTGCTCATTGCCGATATTGTATCTGGATGCTCGTCTCCAAGAATCCGCTTCCTCTTCTCTAGCACCTCGTTAAACATCTGTGCCGCTTCGTCTAATTTGCCTTGGTTACTAAGTGTATTTGCAAGATTGCTCATTGCCAATATTGTATCTGGATGCTCGTCGCCAAGAATCCGCTTCATCTTCTCTAGCACCTCCTTTTTCATCTGTGCCGCTTGGATTAATTTGCCTTGTTTACTGAGTGTAGTTGAAAGATTGCTCATTGCCAATATTGTATCTAGATGCTCGTCGCCAAGAACCCGCTTCCTCTTCTCTAGCACCTCCTTTTGCATCTGTGCAGCTTCGTCTAATTTGCCTTGGCCGCCGAGTGTATTTGCAAGATTGCCCATTGCCAATATTGTACTTGGATGCTCGTCGCCAAGAATCCGCTTCCTCTTCTCTAGCACCTCCTTTTTCATCTGTGCCGCTTGGATTAATTTGCCTTGTTTACTGAGTGTAATTGCAAGGTTGCTCATTGCCGATATTGTATCTAGATGCTCGTCGCCAAGAATCCGCTTCCTCTTCTCTAGCACCTCCTTTTGCATCTGTGCAGCTTCGTCTAATTTGCCTTGGCCGCCGAGTGTAATTGCAAGATTGCCCATTGCCGATATTGTATCCGGATGCTCGTCGCCAAGAATCCGCTTCCTCTTCTCTAGCACCTCACTCTCTGCTAATTCGGCTTCTTGCCACCGGCCAATATCATCGAAGAAAAAGAAAAAACTCTCCACAGTGTCAAGAGAAGGAATCTTCGTGTCAAAATCTGATAGCTTCGTGAATATCTTGAGATTTTCTGCCACATGTGAAGCAATGCGTAGCTTTAGCGTAGGCTCCGTAGATGAATAGCTCATAGCTTCAATATTGTTACGAAGCAACTGTGACGCTGCGAGCCAAAACTGATATGCTTTTTGACCTTGTAGTCGATCGTAGCCCCAAGCATGAACAAGACGGTGAACTGAGTAAGAGACACGCCCCATCTCATAATGACAAAGGGAATATTTTTGCAGTATCTGAAAACAGTCTTCCAAGTAGGATATATTATCCATCCTATTTTGAAATCCCAGAAGTGACGTCCACGATGGAACCTCTGTTGCATCTAAATCGTTATTGAAGCCAAACAGCTCTGGAAAGACGTCTTCATAATGAATAAATGATAGCAATGTCAGAAGACGACATGCGTCCGGGCTTCTCTCAGACACTGCATCGTAGGATGTTTCCCAAACTGCCATAACGCTATGGGAATAGTTCATTTCGTTTTCATCTGGCATCTTCGAAAGCAAAACTTCCCGCTGCCGACGAAAATCATCCAGGTATGCTCGCAGATTAGACGAGAGCCGCGGAGTCTGCGAGATGTAGCTTCCTGCCATGCTAACCGCCAGAGCAAGATTACCTAGCTCTTTCACAATACGCCCGGCTTCGTCTGTGGCATCCTGTGATGGCTCTATCTCGGCGCATCTTAAGAAGAGCTCGACGCTTTGCGGCTCTTTAAGCTCGCTGACCAAGACCCCGTTAAATGTTGACATTCTTTGTGCAATTCTTGATCGGCTTGTAATAACAATGTGCACATTGGGGGATCGCGGAAAATATTGTCGCAGTGCCACATAGTGTTTGTCCTTTTCGTCCAAGTAATCAGCGCCGTCAAAGATAAAGAGAAATCTCCCATTATTTCTTGTAAACCAAAGCAGGACTTCTCTTTTCACATCTTCAGGGTCAAGTTCAATAGATGAGAAATGAATCTTTGGAAGCTGGTGGTATATGGCTAAGAAGTCCCTGTCAACTGTGGTGGGCTGGTCACCTCGGATCCAGAACGAAGCTTGGTACTCTTTTCGGTAGTGCGAAAGATAACTTCGAGCTAGTTGCGACTTTCCCGCTCCTCCCATGCCCCATACGCCTACCTTCCTTACTTGGCCCTGTTGATTTACGTCAAGGGGTCGTACAAATTGGTCTCTTATACTCTGAAGGAGGTCTGGTCGTTGAACAAATACCTTTACTGGCGCAATTGAGTCGTCCAAGGGATAGCTTGGTATATAGTGTTCTACTGCATCAGCGATGGTTGTTTAGTATTTCTAAGCAGGCTAGAAACAAATTGAATACAAAATCAAGAGCTTCCCGACTAACCGTGTGTACCAGACTTTAGAGCCTCCTCAACCTCGATATTAATGGTTCCCAGCACAAGCTCACAATGAGAATCGTGGGAATCAAACTTGCAAATAGAACTGTGATCCGCATCAATGCCGATCTGTTTCTCATGCCGACCGGAGAGGTTTAATGTTGCGGATTTCTTATCCACGATCTATCCCAGGTTAGCAAGATGCAAACTTTAAATAACGTAATACAACGCACAGTGCCCGTCTTGCCGAAGCTCCCTCCCTCAAAGAAGCTTACAACCTGAATGCCATCATACAGAGAGCGAGATTGTTCAGAACGTGTGGTTGCTTGGGCTGAGTCACGTTTTAATGCATCTAGAAGGTCGTTCCTCAGCCCTGCCAACCCCGCTCGAGCAATTTTAGCAATCACGTCCCCGATACTGGCAAAGTTTCCCCCCTGATGTGGAGTGGCGAAGAAGATAAGAAGGCGTGTTGATTCAACAATGAATCTGTATGTTGTATCCAACGTAGCCGTGACGAGCGCCTTCGGAGAGTCAGCGCTGTTTGCTTCCCTGGGTTCAATCACTCACTTCTTTAACGACAAGTCCGCCGAGACTATGGCATATAAAGGCGAGCGGCCTCTCGGCGGCATCCTAGCTCGATCAGATTGAGCCACTTCTTATACGATCAAGTGCTTGGGATATTATTACCTTCCGCTTTAATTTGAGCCACTGCAACAAGTTATTCGCGTGGTCACTGAGCCTCATGCTCGATGCGCCTACAGCGGGGCTTGAGTTATATTCGAAAAGCATTACGCGAGACGGTCTCGAGAGGGCCTTGGGGAGGAAATCCCTTAGCCAAAGCTTATCGGCTTTGGTCCAAGTTTTCCAAGCATGACGTTCGCTATTTTTGAAGTTGAGGCCGTGGACTGCAATAATGCTAAGGGGCAGGATGCGTTAGCGCTATATAACTTGAAAATCAATGTACATACTCTAGCTCTGGCTCGCGAGGCGGCTGGTCGTCACCTGCGCTGTCGAAAAGAAGATGGAGCATAGTTACTCCGTAATTGACTGAGAACTGAGCGAAAGCGGGGCTATTGTGGTCTTGCGGTTTCGGCAGGCAGCACCTATCGTAAGCCTGTTACGTGATTGCGTGTAAAATACGGAGCAGATCTGCAGATAACGTTGCGGATAACGTTGCGGACTGGACCAAGAAGCAGAAATATGGTAAAGAAAACGTTGGCGGAAGTTGGGGAGAAACGGCATTCAGCGAGGCCCAACGACAGTCCCAATCTCGGTGTCATGTCCTGAGGCATCCAGCTTTGCAGACAACGTGCATGAGCTGACTACATAGCAATTCGTAGTTTGAGGTGCTGACGGGTGTCATTTGGCGGTCTGGTTGGCTGTTTAGCGAACTAGCGAATGCGAAACTTGTGGGTGGCGCCAAGAGTGCTTCCAATCAACTGTGAGCGGCACGTAAATATCAAGTTGGCGACGGGCCGATTTAAGCGCTCAAGAAGCATCATTGCTGCAACGCCTATTCCGTAAATTGATTGCCGGTTCTCACCGATCCTGACAAATCGCCACCACCAGGTTAAGACATGTTGTATCAATAGACACCCCTCTGGCACCGTATTACAGATAAATCAACTCTGTAGCGGACAGGAGCTCGGAGGCGCGCGAGCTTACTGCGTACTTTTTAAGCTATCGATCTAGGACATCGAATGACCAACATTCAATAGTTGTCTCTATGGGACTGCACCCGCACAGTCGCCTCGTGCAGCTTGGTCTTTCTTATCAAGATCGGTAGCAATTTAGTATTTCCATAGAGGGTTATGGTCGTGAATTGGGTCAGTCCACTCCTCGCAGTGTGCTAATAGGCAACGGGTCCCTTACAACTTGGTCCATTCTGTACCAGGTATTTGAGTTCTGTTGGTTCCTGCCGCTACGCAACTACAACATATGCTAGTAGGTTCTTGGTACTCCGTACAGTGATCCCGATCGTCAGGTCTAGTCAATAGACTCAACGGCCGGTAGAATCTACTAGGCAAGATTAGGATTCCGCTACACGACAAGTTCGGATGATTTTTAGGTTGCGGGGCATTGACTGATAGGGGAACACGGGGTCAAGAATAGCGGTACCCGCGTTAGCAGTAGAATTGACAGAAGTACTCCGTACTCCGTACCCGTCAAACCCATCCCAGGGGCGTGATGTCCAGAACTTGCCTTTTTTCTACTGATTTGTGTGGAAGCCTCTTATAGCTCCAAGGAGTTTTTCGAAATGCGGACCAGCCCCCTTCCCCTCACGCCGGCCTGCTCCTCGTTTCCCGAGCCTCCTGGGTACATCCCGGCACCATTAGCCCTATCATGGTGGGTACCTCTGTGCTGTGAACGATTGAATGTCTTCAAGAAACAAGCTGGCTTGGCGGTCTCTCTACTTGCACACCGCCGCAATGTCACGCTTCTAGATTTGCGGGCGCATCTGCGGGAACAAAGAACCCTTCACGGCAGCGGAAGCAGCGCAGGTCAGAATGCATGCTCTGATTAATTCACAGCTAATGCTATTTTGCAGGGCATTCTAATTCAGCGATGCTGCCCAAGCACATTGCTACGTTCCCACCGCGGCCGAAAACCTTTTCTTTTTTGCACAGCCGATGCTGTTTCCAGCTTACTCCGCACCGTAGCACGACATTTTGAAGTCGAGCCCGCACCTTGCGCAACTCTCAGGGCCGCCCCCGGCGGTCGGGTTTTTCGCCGTCCGAATTCCCTGCAGCGTGGGATGAGCACGGAAGATGGTCCAAATCCAAAAAAGCTGCCCATTTCTGCGTCGGTGCAGGGCACCCAGAATTCGACTTCACAAAATCACCAATATTTTAGTGGTCACCGAACCTGGATTTCACTGTACGGCCTGATTGCTCCCAAGACTAACCATCTTGTTTCCACGAATATCCAATCATCGTTGACTCCACCAAAGCGCTCCCGGACGTTGAATTATTCTTGTTCCAGATCAACAATACCCATCACAAAACGAGGAAGCGTGTAAAACGGGCAGAGGTCCAGGAGACTAAAAGGGCACTGGAAGTGCTTCAGTTACGTTAGTTCCTGCTTCATCTACCGAGGCTAGAGTAGCAAATACACTAGATTAAATGCTTCTTAAACTTAGAATGCGTCCTAATTGCGAGTAGTTCAGCAATAGATCGATGGCGTGTAGCAGACCGCAATTACAACGAAAGCTACGACTGATTGCATTAAGTCTGGTCAAGCAGCCTTACATAAAGGCCGTCAAGAGATTGTTAAACTTTATTTGGAATAGAGAACATCTTCTTCACAGCGCAATGTTGTGAACTTGATGCGATACATCAGCAGGTATCTGTCTCATATTTTCTTTATTGACCATCGAGGATACCTTGCACAACTTTATCGCAACAAAGAGCCCAAGCAAAGAGATCTGCATCATTGGCCACCAACCAAGCCAAGCTCCCCAACGATAACCATGATCACATGAAATGTCCAACCCGTTATACACGTCCTCCAAACAATAGAAACAAGCGCGAAGCCTCAACATATGAACCGATAGATGAAGCACCGTAATCTTGTAACATTTATAGCAGAGATCCACGTTCGAGGACGTCGCCAAAGGGATTATTTATATCAGCAGGGACCGCAAAATTAGCTGGCACTTCCCCCCTGCTCTGACCATCGGCTCGGCTCGCCCCATCATATCGAGGACACCATGCATGTACGAGGATGGTCAAAAGGAGAGCCACCAGTTGTTAGTGGTGCCCAGATGTTTTGGCATGGTGAAGAGCAAGTGCCAACGAGCCATAAACAACGGCTGCACCATCCGGGGCAGCTTGACGGTTCATGGAAAAATAAATGTAGGTAACTATATTTAGCTGGCCACGGGCCAGATCAGCAATAGTCCCTAAAACACCATTCGCAAGCTGAGCGGCCCAACAAGCCCAGCTTGCTGGGGCGAAGTCAGTTTGGTACTGCTCAGTACGCACAAAAGATTAAAGAAAATCTAATAGCTATATTGGGGGCTCACTAGTCATGCCCAAGAAATTTCACAAAAAATTTAATGCGATGAATTCATGCGATAAAGGCTCTTAATGCATAAATCAGACTTTGGGGAAGCCATGCAACTTGTATGTAGTCTGCTACGATTTATCCTCCTTATTTCTGTATATATTTAGAATAGCATGCGACCAAGTGAGAATTGAAATAGCCTTGCATCCTTCTTCATGCTTGCTTATTAAAGTACAATATGTTTTTCCTCTGCGTCTTCTCTGCGGCTGCGATTGTCGCAGCCGCTCACTTCAACACAACTGGAGGCTATGGCACGCGAGCTACTCAAGAGCTTTTAAAGGTCCATAAAGAACTAGCAGCGCCTTATGAAAGCCTTGATCGCCGTGATTACCAGTTTAATGCAGCGGCTTTTGATTGCTTTCTTGACATCTCGCCTAAGAATATCGACGTATATATGCACGTTATTATGGAAGATAATAACTCATCACAATATGATGTATGTTGTTTGTATAAATACATATATTTCCTTCTTAAAATTCATACTAACACAATATTCCTTAGGAAAACGTCCCTACTAACCAAATTAACATGCTAAACGATAGTTTTCGGTTATCTTATTTTTCGCTTACATTACAACATCCTCCATCATATGTCAAGAATTCATCATTTGCCACGATGGGCACTGGGTTTACCCACTGCGCCAGGAACAAAAAGATCCAGCAGCAGCGGCCAATGCCGAATACCCCCAGTATCCAGCTATATAAGGCGCCTATTGGCCAGAGTCACCTAACGAGCCCCTGACATCATGGCTATTTCTTCAAAACGAGTTATGGATGAAACAGGCACTCCATGTAGGGAATGAACCCCTGATTAACCTGTATTATCTTCAAGGCCTGCCCGATAATGCGGTGGGTAGAGCGCGATTTCCAGACGGCTTGAAGGAATTAAATGGTCTCCAGCTGGATGGATGTTTGCTACGCTTTGCTACACTTACGGATTACCCAACTACGTTAACGCATGAATTTGGCCACTGGCTGGGCCTAATGCATATCTTTCAAGGCGATAGTTGCGATAGCCCGGGAGACTTTATTGCTGACACACCGGCCGAGTATAGGTCTAAGCCCGATCGCTACGCATGCGATAGGCCCGGTAATACTTGCCCTGATCAAGATGGTAACGACCCTACGAATAACTATGTGAGATATGGCTTGAAGTACATTACTTCACCGTTATATATTAAGACTTATAGATGGGAGTTATTGCTAATACTGATCAGTAACTCATGCCGGACTGAGTTTACTAGCGGGCAACTAAGGCGCATGCATCATCTCTAGGGAAAGTATTATAGCCCAGCTATTCCTTCTAAGCGTATTAATATGATAAATGGCGGGCTGCTATTTTATTCCAAGCCGTTAAAGACTACAGAATCCCTACTAAAATATTATATAACCTCTTCTGGGAAAAATAAGACGGCGCCTTCTACTGAGCCGTGGTGTGGCAGTAACGCCTGGTTTTATTTCAGTATATGGAAGAATTACCTTGAACAGAAGAAATACTCTAACAGCACTAGCAGCTATGAAAGTTGTATGCATGACCGGCTCCCCCCTGACATGCCACGCCCACATCCCTTTTTAAGGTGAGGCAGCCTGAAATTCAGATCAGTTCTACTATGCTCTATCAAGCTATCCGGCTAGAGTACTGTAATGTTTTCTTTTGCTTGTCTAAACTAAGGTGATGTTAAGAATCATCAATGCGGTGGAAGCTGGAGCTATTGATGCTGACGAAGACGAAGACGTTTTTATAGGTAGAATTAAAGGGTAAATGAAGATCCGGTTTGTTAGTTTTCTTGCCAAGAACTACCTAATGTCCAGAATTATCCGATTTCCAGAATTACCCGATGTAAGCTTACGATGATGAATTTGGTGACGAGGTCTAGCTAGAACTAAAGTATAAGAAGAGGTCTAATTCCTCGTCAAATTAGCTAGAATACAGGGACAATTCTACTGCTTAGATCTTCCATAGCTGCTCATTTGGGTACAGTAATGGTTTGTACTCTTTCCTCCTACAGTTTCCTAGCCATGTGCTTCGTCTCCTGGGGCCATAGCAGCCGTGCCTGATCGGTCCATGTACGAAGTAGCTCCAACGCGAAACTCGATTCAGGATTGCCAGAGCACGGTACGCCAGCATGTTTCCAGTTTCGAGTAGTAATCGTTTAACTGTCCCACCCTAGGTTGATGTTGATCTTGTAAGATATCTGATATGTGTTCCATTTGTTGTTGACGATGCTAATTCTAACTATGGAAACGGGGCTCTAGTGTACCAGTAGGCCGCACATCTGACGATTCTGATGGCAACATTAGGCTGCTATAGAGAAAAAAAAAAAAACTATTCTTGAGTGTTTTCTTGAGTTTTTTCTTGAGTTTTTTCTTGAGGGTTTTCTTGACCTTTCGCTTGACCTTTCGCTTGACCTTTCGCTTGACCGTTTCCTTCACCCATTTCTTCAGTAATAAAAGGAATATAATTAGACACTTTGGTGTACGCGCCCCCATCCCCGCATCCCCCCATTCCATATGACACTATGCCTTGTAGTTGTTTTGAAAGCTTATCAATAATAGGGCCTCCACTATCTCCAGAGCATGCATCCTTTTGTTCTTCTGGCGACCCAGCGCAAAACATGTTTTTAGTCCATTTGTTGCCTTTCTGACATACACGGTCTGGAAGCACAGAAACAGTTACTTTCTGAAGTTCCCTTGCGGCGCCTTTTTGGTCATCCAAGGCTCCCCTAAATGCAATTAGCCTATAATATAAGAATTTTCATGCTTATGCATGCATAGCTTACCAGCCTGCAACCAACAGCTTAGCACCAACAGCAAGATTCGACTCTGGCTCAGGCAAGGTAGCATAGTGAATTACACTGCCTTCCTTAATTGGGGTTGATAATTTCACGATAGCGATATCATTATCAGCGGTACGCGGGTCATATTGAGGGTGAATTTTGTATGAAGAAATGCGCGAATGTGTCGTATTCTCAATCTTATCCATTTGACTCTAAGAAATCAATTAGATTAAGACATTAAAGGTAGTGAAAGAATTAGCTTCGCATAAAGCTTAAGGCACTAAAAATAAAATTGAATCTTACCAGGAAACCAGCTTTGACCATGATATTTGAGGTGTCCTTACTACCTTCGAAGCAATGAGCTGCTGTGAGAATAGCATGCTCGTTCAGCAAGGAGCCTCCGCAAAACCAGCCATCGTCGCCCTCAAAAAAACTAACAATAAAGGGGACGTCGCCAAGCTGAGCTGCTTCTCCGTTCTTAATGCCCACCTTTGGTGCTGCATTTGAGAAGGCGAAAAGTGTTAGAACTACAAAGGTAAGCTTTTGCGCCATTTGGAAAGAGTGCAATAAAAATAATTTAGGTTGAACGATTTTGGGTTTTTCTTCTGAAGAATGAATGAATTTGAAAGAGTTAGTTGGTTATGAAGAAGATGCTTGGTCTTCTTCAGAGTCTTTATATGTATGCTCTATGAGAGGACGAGCTCTACATGTGTATAATCTTTGCGCAAGTCTTGCACCTGATAAACCTGCAAATTTTACTACCGCTAGGTGTCTCTTATTTTCACTCAAGTTACATCTTGCAGGCAGTGGCGCAACAAGGGCTTTCCGTATTAACGACACGGAACCTGTAGGCGTCAGGTCTAAACAGTTACAGGATGACTTCACTTACCCTTATTTGAGGACATGCTGAACCGGGCAAATCTAGACAGCTTAATTCCACCATTTTTTAACGCCCATATTACACAGAACCAATGCCATTCCAGCAATTAACCGCGCTACTCCTGATTATTGCAGGGGTCCGACCCGCTAGATGCTTTCCGCACAAATCATGTCCTAGCAAAAAAGACTGTTACTCAGTAACCTAGCGGCTAAGCCCAAGATCTTCGGGCTTAGCGACATGGCTAGCGATCTAGACACCTTGCCGTGAGCCGGCAGGTTCCACAAGCTCTTCAGCACACCATCTACCTCTATCTCTATTTCCGCCACATTTCCTAGTCTTGATGGACTATCAGATCACTCGCAAGAGAAAGAAAAAATGAAATGGTGAGATAGATATAATCTATAGGTCGGGCTGCAAATACATGGAAATAAAGACCTATAATAGTCGTACAGGCGCGCGTGCGCCCTTGTCGCTGCCTGTTGTGTGCGATGTAGCTGAGCCGTGGCGCGTACGACAAAATCAGTCGCAACACAACAGCGCCTGGATCACAGCACATGTGCTGTGATTGGAGCGACCTGTACGACTCCGAGGCATCTCCAGATAGAATTCCAGCGGGATTTCCCATGCTGCCTCACGTTTACTTTCAAAAACCCGCGTCGGACGAACCGTGCACTGTAATTGGCCGCGGCATATGAGCGACAGAAGGTTACAAGCTATTGCCAGATAACAGCGCCGACACTGAGTCATGAGCGCGTTTCGTGCAGACTTGTGTTGTAAGGTGCCGCAGCTGCTTTTACTCTGGGCTACAACGCCACGGCATCGAGCAGTCCGGCCAAGCTGTGCCCAATGCAGCACACCAAGACTGCGGCGATTACTCGTGCGGTTAGGTCTGGTGCATACATGGCCTCAAACTTGACGAATATCGAGAAGAGCGACATCAAATGAGCCACATCGAGTCATCCATGTTCGCGCGTTAGGACGTAAGACAAATATTGTTTATAGCGCAGCCATTACAGTCGGCGAGCTCCTCGTGCCGTCGCATCGCATCTCTCAATCCACAACTCTGTTTCTTTCCGTCTTTTTAAACTTTCTTCCTGGCTGCTTCGAGAACGCCTGCTAGTTAATGACCGGGAAGAAGTTTGTTAGTTGGCAGCGTGTTTCAGGAAAAAAGTGTGGGTCCGACAGCCGGCAACCTTCCGCGAATAGCGAAGAACCCACATGGGTTCGGTATATAACTGAACGGTTAAAAAAGCCGGTCCAGTGATGAAGCGCGCATCTGAAACTGTGCCGAGTCCATCTCGCCTATCGCTTGGCCGGCTTTGACCCGGAGCCGGCTTGTTGCCAAAGACGATGATGCAGTTACATGGGTCCAAACCGTTCATTTAAATGCCAGTCAGTGGGCCACAACGTGGCCAACGCGCTACTAACAACAAGAGTCACTTGTTTAAGCTCAGCGTGAAGCGGCATGAAGAAAATGTAAATAATGGCCGGGCTGCCTACTTGGTCAAATGAGCTATTCTCATTGGAGCTTCACACTCGGAGGAAGCCCCCGGGCTGCTAGAGCGTTTAAAACGAAAAAAAAATTTTACATGACTATTTCATCTAATTAAAAGGCTACACGCTCAAAGAAAAGTTATCTAAGAGAGCTGGATCAGATGCGAACGAACCCATCAATGTACCATTATACCTACATGTTTTGGCAAACAAAAGCGCTGGCCAGGGGGCACCTGGTGTAAGTAAATTTCCGGTCAAACAAGTATAGTCAGGACTTTTACTCGCTAGTAACTACTACGGCAAGGACAATAAAGTCGGCCTTACATTAAATGAACTGAGTGCTGCCCCTAAAAATGCAGGTGTACCATTTTAACATCGGAATACAATTCGCTTCGTCAACGCAGCATGGGCTGCTAATGAGTACACTTATAATGAGGAGGCTATAGAAAAAAAGCATCCGCAAAGGAGGCAAGGATACACTACATATAAACTTTATTGATCGTAGGAGAAGCGGTGATGTCAACGGAAGGGCTACTTCCCCTGAGTATCTTGCAATACAGTAGTGGACCGGGACACGACGGTATACAAATCCGCCGTGGCTCTCTGCAACTTGTCAGATAGCATATGGGCGAAAAGGAACGAAAGATAGAGGCCATCGACGCGCTACACACTCACCGGATTCCTCTGTATGCATTTCCTTTCTGGAATTGTTTCCTTCCCTACTCTTCGGCCTATAGGATTTGCGAGGCCAAAGGCCGCAAGTCACAGACAAGATTTTCGTCTGATAGACGCGTGTCTAGCAGGAGGCTTCTGACATTCGATTTGAACTCACTATGTTGGTAGAAGAACATGAGAATTGATATAGCAATACTGTCAGGCATGCTGGTGTTGTCGTTCGTCTTAAGTGCCTCGGCGATTCCGGATGTCACAGAATATCGTGTATTCTGCAACCGTCACAGAACATGGTAAATTCCGTTATCGCCGATATTCCTATTAGTCAGACTAGCTAGAATTTATCTATAAAGACGACTAGTTTCCTCGCTCAAAATAGGTAGAAGACAAGGACAATTCCACTCATCAGACATCCATAGCTGCTGATTTATGACACCGGAACTGCCACAATCCGGAATGAGTATGCTCACATGGCACGAATGGAGCACTTTTTCTGATGACTGGGAAACTGATAGGGACACACAGTTGAATGTGGTACTATCATGGCTCTAAAGCACCATCATAGGAAGCTGCATGAATATTTCAATTGTGCAGCTAAGGTAATGCTGCCATCCTCGCATGAAAGGCATGAATCTCGAATGCTGCATGCTACGATTCGTAGGGTTCTTTTTCTCGGTTTCATTTCCCTAGGAGTCAAAGATGAAGCCCACGTGCCCCCGGAAATATTCCTTTCCTCGGCACGCTCATAACGCAATCAAGATTTTTTATCTGTTTGTGACTTTGCGTCGGGATCTCCTCAAGCGTCACCAATCGTCACATATACAGGGCAAACAAAACATGAGGGAACGTGACAAGGGCAAAAATGCTTCAAGAAGCAAGAGCTCTACGATTAACATATGAGCAGACATAGAGCGCGTTGCGCACAAATATCCCGCAGCATGTAATCGACAAAGGAAGATTAATATTAGCTGCTAGCCAGAGCGCTTTGCGCACCAATATCCCAAGTATATAATCAACAAAAGAAGATCAGTGTTAGCTAGCCGGGGGCATCGACGAAGAAAATTGGAGGCAGGCCACTATAAGCATTGAATATGCGGTGCTATGGGCTCGGTGGAGAACAGAACAAGCAGGACGCGTTCTAGTCTGCAATCTTCTTTATAATTTCCGTAATTTCATTTGTCGCCGTCAAGTTCGGGCAATGCGTGGTGTCTAGCTCGTAGGACTCAACCGGTCGGCCGTTTCCCTCCAAACAAGCCACCATGCTCTTCTGATAGTCCAAAGGTATCGTCATGTCGAGCTTCGTGTAGACGTACGTAACTGGTATGTCTCTCCAGGAGCACTGCGAAATTGCGTCGTACATGCACCGACCGTTCCATCGATGCAGTGTATTCAAGTAGGCTTCTGTCTCCTCCTTGCTCGCCCCCGCGTCGCCAATGAACTGCATCGCAGGGTCGCGGCAAACCACTGTCATGTCTTCGGCAAAGTCCAGGGCAAGCGGTATAAGCGCTTCGTCACCCATGGCCTTGATCTGGCCGATCACTGCGGATGGAATACGTCAGTATCAAGCGACACGACACCTTGTTTACCGCGACCAGTTCCCAAGGTGGCACACATGAAACGGTTCTCTTACCAGATCCGCCTTCAAGAAGGGCAAAGGCGCACATGAAGACGATGCGGATGACACCTCCAGGAAGGCGCTTTCGGGATCGAGTCTCCCATCCCAGATCCGTCAACGAGTTACTGGCAACCTGTCCGCCGTACGAGTGCGCAAGTGCGATTACCCGACGGCCATCCTCGACAAGCTTTGTGACATATGCGCGCATGCTTTTTGTGTCTTCAGCTAAACCAAAAGCACCCTGCCGCTGGTTGACCATGGATGGGTTGCCGGGGCGGTGGACATCATAACCCGCATCCCCAAGTCCCCGGGCGAGCTTCGCATAACTCTCCGGAGTGTGCCAGCCACCTCCGATAATGACAACGGCAACCTTTTCCACAGACATGATGATACTGTAGTGAGAGAGAACGGGGATTTTTTTGAGTTCAAAGAAGCGTTTGCAGCGTTCTGTCGATAGGCTTTAGTAGGCAGGGAACATGCGTTTTGTGAATGAATAGATCGCTCATCAAAAATAAACTTCCCCCGCATCTCCACACTTAATTCGACAAGACCCTGGAATCATGACTCGCACGATGGTTGATTATGCTAATTAATGGAACATGTGATTCACATGTTATTTTGGCACAAGCCCCGCTTCGCAAACTTTAAAACAGCTCAGAAATAATTGCATTTCTATGTATACCTCGTCAACTGTGCCTCCGAGTCGTTATCCCCGGCGCGCAAGACTGCTTCCAACTCAAATTGCCGTTTGCCACGGTCGCCAACCGGAGGATGCTTGGAAGCTGCCGAGGTGGCAGCTGAGGGGGCAGATGAGTGGGCAGTTGAGCCTTGCGTGCGACTTTTGATATAATCACTCAGGAAGGAAACTAATTTGGCGGGGAAAGTTCTACACTGGACGACTGAACTGCAGACAATGGCGGCAACAAGTTCGATAAGAGTCCACATTATGATATCGACATTGTCCCCTGAAATACACAAAATCAGCGTCAGCGGTCGTGTCAGCCGTACGTAGCCGTAATCAGACCACTCACACGTAGAGTCAACAGTTTTGGCCAAAATCAAGACATATTTGACGCGGACAATGCTTGCGATGAAGGTGCTAAACTCAGTTAGCCAATAGCTCCAAGGCCATAAATCGGATCGGCGACCTTACAGTGACCCAATACCGAGCAAGCATGCAATACAAACACGTCTCGCTGTGCTCATCTGCAGCTTCCACAAGCTAGGGACAGGGAGAGCTATCAATATGATGTCATCGACAATGCTTAACCCGGCCCAAGTAAGCCCCGTCGCCGCAGAATTCATACACGAGGCGCGTGGGTCGTGGGTCCAGGCTGCAGATGCCGGTATGCACTGAAAGGCAACAGGAAATATAAAAGCAAGGGCTTTCACAACGAGAAATATAATGCCGTATCGTACTATCAGCCGGAACTTCTCTGACTCAAATATCCGACCGTACAGGAGCAGGATGGAGGCTTTGACCAAGGTAAGGCCAGGGAGGTAGCCAATCTCGGCAACATAAAAAAGCTTCTGCATGTTAGACAAGTTATCATGGAGATTATGTAGTTGCTCGTACAATTCTCAGCGGTATCACCAGATGGGGCTGAAGGTCCCAATAATGCATCCCGTAGCCCAACTTGGCGCCTTGACAAAACAAGTCAGCCCTCTCTCCAATACAACGTAAACGTAAGGGTCGAAGGGCCAGTTACTCACTTGTCATGGCAATCGCGCTTGCCACTACAACCAGCACCTTCGACGATGTCCCTCCTTAGTACTTGTTCACAGAATACACACCATAGATGCTCAGCGCAGTTCATCATACAACTCACCCCAGATACTACGGCACTCCAGTCGTCCCAACCCAAGCATCCCACCGAAGCCATTCTTGACCAGCATCTGAGCGACACGACCGGAACGACGAGGGCAATTGAAACCGCAGCAGTCATGATAATATCCATGCTTCGCGACGGTATTTGATAGCCGACACATGACTCGGACTTGATATCGATCAAAGCTTCCCGACAAACGCTGTAAGAACCTTGGACAGCAACCTGCCGGTATTCAGAACTCACTCACCGAGCTGTTCAGAAAGGAGACACTGCCGCTGCGCACATGTCGATGCATTGGTGAGCAAGCTCGCACTGGCGCAAAAACAATCTCTCAGTAGCATGGGGCTCTTCGTAGAGCATATTGACTGTACTATGCCATCGGAAAGACAAGACCGCTAGCATTTAGTTTAGTGCCATGTCCCCAGATTTGACTGGCATTTCGAGGGCCCAGAGTGGAACTCACGATGCATAGAGGTGCTGTTGCGTAGGAGCTGCTTATCGAGTCCATTTCGGCGCAGGCACTCCGTACGGCTATCGGGGATTCCAACTCATGCCGTGTTCACCAGACGGTACGAGGAGAGTGCTCCTGCTTGGAGGGAGGAGGAAACCGAAAGATCTATTCGAAGCAAATACGACTCGAGATTGTCGCGAGGGCGTTACTGCGGAACCGCCTGTGTATATGTGCATTCGCGCCGCGTGCGGAGGGTTCCCGCCTGGACTTGTTCCCGCCCCGTCTTCTTCTCTGTGATGTGCCCTTCGTCGGCGCCACGATGGGGTCATGCCAGCTAGTCCATTGTGCAACGGCTTCCTAAATTTTGCAGAAATCAGGCATTACTTGCGGCTAGCGCGACGCTACAAGGATCTGCGCTGCTGCCGTCGAGCCAGGCAGAGGTCCTAGCAACCAAGGGCACTCCATCGCCAATCAACTACTCCTCGACTCATGCTCCTAGCCGGAAACCGTTGGGGAAATGACAGGGTCATTGAAGGCCTTTTCGAAGGAAACCGCTCCCAGCCAGGTCCTGCCGCAACACCCGCTAGCAGCTGGGCAATTTCCCCAGTCCGCGCCGTCGACTGCTCCAGGCCGTTTCGTGTCCTCAGGGCTGGTCCGGCTGAAGGCACCTTGGCGTTGACTAAATTTCTGGCCAAAAACTACGGAGTATCCGAACTAATCATCGGCGTGAGAGCACGCACTAAGACCATCCGCTTCACTTGCGAAAAGCCTCACTTCCCGGCAGTCGCTGAGCCCTGACTCGCAACCCCCGCGTTGATCGTCAACCCAGCCACGTTCGTCCAATCTCACCGAGCAGCTCGAAAAAGATGGCCACGACTGCTTAATGCATGACCAAAGACACCCATGCTTTATCGAGCAGGGCAGCCGGCATTCCAGGTGCTCCACGCTCCTTATCGTGGTCCTTATTGCCGAGTGACCCGCCCAGTCAATACTTCCCCTGCACAGCATGGGTCGTGCGTGGCATTTGCAGAATGATGTTGGGGTTTCCCACCGATGGTTTTCATGGGGCGAATAGTGCATCCACGCGGTGAGAGCATGAAGCTAGTGCAGCCTCGGTAATCCTCCGCCTGCGACCGTCCCCGCCTTGCAAATAAGCACGCGATTGTATCCTACAAGCCCTGTTTATCGCTACCGCCTCATTCAGGGGAGCCTTTGCCTGTTGAACAGCGATATGTACTCGGTAATTGTACGGAGTACTCCGTAATCCAAAGCAGAACCCCGAGGCTTGCCCGCCGCCACTGCCGCGATCCACCACGGTGATCCACCGCCCGCCTGTGTCAAAAACCAACGGCACCACGTGTTGCGTGGGCCTGTTTGCTCTGGGCTGCTCCAGTCTTGGCTGCGGCGCTAACTAGTTAACTAGTTCGTGCTCCGCTCTTGGGCATGATCGGGGCTCTGACCTCGAGAAAGTCTAAGTTCCGTCTCAATTAAATGAAAAAGAGCTAAAATTATTATATTAATAAATCTAGTGTGGTCCTACGAGGGGTTGCATTTAACATTTGCGAAAGGAATACGGAGTAGCAATGCGCATGTACGTACAACAAGCTCCGTCTTGCACCTGTCTCGACGGGCGACTCGACAAGCTGCCTAAGGCAGGAAAGAATAAGCACTAAGCGTGAGGGGATTCGGAGGGTCTGTCAGGAGAAATTCTGCATCTGGCAAACCAAGGTTCATGAAGGCTTGTTACTGGCGCACATAAATGACAACATGTTATGAAAGATAGTTAATGCACTCTACTCAATGTCGCCGACTGAGGCAAGAGAACAAGCTCCTTAAGCGCAACCTTCGAATAGCTCCCGTATGATCCGAATATGGCGCTTAATTGTAGGAAGCACAGGGGCTTCGGGTGACGAGGGTATCGATACCGAAAGGTGAAGCAAAACAATGTGCAATACAATTCAATTCATTCGTGACTATCTAAAGGAGAGGAGAAGACGATGAAGAGTATCTATGCCCGCAAGGTATATAAGAAGCGCGTCAGGGTTACCACGTGACGTGCCCGCGTGCCTTGACGGGATATTCCAACATCGTCATCTTCGAAGCCACAAGGGTTCTTTTGCTCGTTTACGAAATCAACGATCGGCAAGTACGGTAAGATTGTATCATTGTTTAAACAGAAGTTTGCCGAAGGATTGGCCCAATCTTCAAAGTCGGGTTTTAACTTTGGAGTCCATGGGAGAAGAGTATCCAAGGTATTGAAGAATAATAAATCTTCTTAAAATAGAGTAATTCCACTGGTTATTTTTTTATAGCTTCAGTGCTAAAGTAATCATCATAGAGCAGATTGCTTATGCTGCTATTATAATTAAGCTTCGCAATCAAGGGGTTCATGGCGGGGATCTCAGGCAGAAATGCTCTGTCTATATTGCTGAGCCCGAGTTAACTAAGTTAACAATAAAGAAAGATGCTTCTATCCCAGTAAAGCAAGCGGGAGCAATCCAACCAGAAAATAGTAAAGGATTAGAAAGAGATAGAGTATTTTGTATACGGTGTCTAGTTACCTTCTGGGGGCCTGCTTCGGTAACTGTGTTCGTGACTCAGAAATAAAAAGGGGTAAGAAGTTTATTTAAAGGAGCAGAACAGCTGGGCCTTTTTATATTCACTCGATAGGCAAGCCGGTCATTATGTCAGCATATTCCAAATACGAAAACCTCCGCTGAACACAGAAGGGTTGCTGCAGTGTCTGCGTTCAGGGCAGGCAGGAGAGGGCTGACTGAGAGAGCAGACGAGCTGGTCGAGAGGAGGCGTTATGGCCACTGGTGACTTGCACGGGTTTGCAGGATTACAGGGGGGTTTGCCAAAAAAATACAGGGGGCTGCAACGTTTTGCGTGACTACTACGAACTGCAACACAAACGCGGAGTATTACAAACTGCAACACGATTGCGGACTGCAACACAACCACTGCCACGAATACCATCATACGGCGTCTGACTGCATGCAACACGCCGACTGCGCAGTCTTCTCTGGTCTGCGCCTGCTCCTGCTGCCAGTCCCGCAAAGGCCGTCAGCCCTCTGCGGAAACGCCAGCATCCCCTGTGCCCCTTGCCTCAAGCAGCTTGAAGCACCCCGCGCATTCACAACAGTCCCTGACGCGCTGCGTTTCGATCCAATCCACGAAATACGCAAGGCTGAAGATGAAATATACATTGTCTGCTGAGCTGCCGAAGCAGGCCTAGTCTTCGCTGTCTTTGCTGTCTTCGCTGTCTAGGCTGTTGAGCAAGTCTTCCACAGGTGCGCACAGCTCAATATACTCGCCGTCAAACCGCGTAGAGGGCGTGAATTCCCAAGGCAGAGGAAGAGGTCCTTTGTACCTCTTCCCCTTCTTCCCTTTTGCCCTGGAGATGTGCGTCGTCATCACGTAGCCCACGGCCCCCTCCTCGTTCCTCTGGGACTTGTATGCTCGCCAAACTTCGTCGGAATCGGACGGGTCGCGGAACTTGCACTGGGCAAAGTCCAAGAAGAAAACCTTGTAGGAGGAGTCCTCGCCCTCCTCGCCTACTCGTTGGACAAGAATATTTCTTGTCTGGATGTCAGAGTTAATAAAGTCGCTATCAGTAATCTTCCTGACTATCTCAATGGCCTGGTCGCAAATGGGCGCCCAGTCCGACTCTGGCGTCTTTGTGACAATTTCATTCAGAGGAAAGCCCGAGATATATTCCATGAGAATGCCTCTCACTTCGGTGTACTGGGTAAGGCTCTCGACTGAGCTCCCGTTTGCTGGTCCATCTAGACCCTGCGGCGGGGTTGAGGCCAACCGGACATCTGCAAAGAGTGTTGGGACATGGACGCCTTGCATCTCAATGAGGCGGTTGTATATCTCAAGCTCAACTTCATGACACAGGGTACACCTGACGTGAAAGTATGCCTCCCGCTTCGGCACATCCCATTTGCCAGATTTCCATGTCCCATTCTTATCAATATGCTTTAGGAACCGGGGCATGGAGCCCTGGCGCACAAAGTCAATAAATTGATCTTCGCTTGCGCGAGTCGCCGCACCTGTCTCCTTGAACTCCCGCAGCTGAGTAGAGAACTGACGGTCGTACATTTTCAAGACCATTATTGGGGCTGGGGTAGTTAGGGCTACTGGTGCAGTTTGCTCTTCTTCCTGCTCCAGCTGAACTATGAGAGCAACAGACATTGTTGAAGGCTCAAAGATATCAATAATCTTGACCCGGCGTGTCAAGGGCTCCCTGACATCAAGAATCCCGGCCCGCAGCTCTCTGGCGCGGTCACTTAGCTGCAGTTCGCTTTTGCTGTCAGGACTACGCATTTCAAGGGTCAAGATGCTGCCCTTGACATACGGACTGCAGCACGTAATAGTTAGCATACTGAATTGCAGGAAGAAGGCGCATGCATGCACGCATGCATATATGTGTACCTTTGGAGTGGCTCGGCCATTTGCATAAATAATGGTGGGAGAGTGTTGTTGCTGCAGCGAAATAAAGTGTCGTAGGAGGTTGAGTTTCAAATCCAGTAAAAAGTAAGGCCTGGTACTTTCGCAAGTGTAAAACAAGGCAAGTCGTAGTCGTAGTCGTAGCAGTGATAGATAATGCTCCCAAGTCAAGCATGCCATGGCGGGGATGTCATCGCCCACTTTCACGTGACAGTATACAATAATAGAATACGGAGTACATTTGCTTGAATAGGCACGGGCCAACACCCTAAATAAAAATAAGCAACGCGGCGCGCGCCAACCTTCTGTTTTCTGCTCCTTCTGTCTCTCGCAACGATATCGGCCCCGCTCCGAGTTCCGAGCTACGTACGTCACTCAGGCGGCGTCCAAAGCCGGCATATACCCTTTTCGTTCTTTAGTTCGGGGCTGTGTTTCCAACCCCAAGGTTCCCCCCCCAACCAAGCTTCATTTAGAGTGTCTCATACAATAGCGCCAGCATTTACTAATACCGTACTCCGTAGTAAAAAGCTGTTATTACTGTGCCCGACATGGGTAATGCTTACTGCTACATCTGTACGGAATACTTACCGATCGGCAGCTTGCATGGCCAACCGCATCATTGATACGTCATACGCCGTACCTCGCTGGCAGAGCCCTGAGTCGTGCTACGTACGGGTGGTAGGCGTACCGCACCGTCCGGGCATGGTTCAGGCAGCACAACATGTCTCAGATCAAACACATGAATAAGCTTACGCGCGGAGGAGCGTAGCAAAAAGGCCATGCATGGATGCGAATTCCCTCAACAAGTAACCGCCCGGGTTGATCCGAAGCAAAAATACAAATTTCAGTTACCTTCTTACGTGAGAAGTCGACTAAGCCCAGAATGCCCAGGAACAGGTCAGCGTCGATCCCTTTGATCAAGCAGAGCAGCACTCAGATTTGTTTGCGAGCACACCTTGATAGTTGTGTAGACTCACATGGAGAAGTCAGCACAGCCTTAGCAGGGCTCCCCAGGAAGAGGTGAAGGGGTATTGATTGCTCTCACTCACATAGAGAAGTCAGCATAGCCTCAGCAGGAGAGGTGAAGGGGTACTGATTGCTCTTACTCACGTGGAGAAGTCATCAAAGGCCCGAATTGCGTTGTAGCACTCTTGTCGAGCACAGAGTACGCCGTGCTGCTGCTAAAGATTGCTAGGCAGCTAAGAGCCCATAAAGTATATAATCCGTTGAACCCGCCAGCATCTAGTCAATATCAAAATCATCTTCTCATAGTCATCAATACTTGAGTGTCTCATCAGATACTATTTCATACAACATACTCACTCTACACATCTTTCAACTCCTCTCATAAACCAACCACGTCAGAAAACCCGCAGTAACCATGAAGTTTAGCAAAGCCACCTCTATTCTCTTCTTCTGCGCCTCAGCCGCTAGCGCCTGGCGCCTGCCCGTGCCGGTTGGTGAGCGCAGCGTCGGCGTTTTGCAGGACGAGGCTCTCGCCAAGCGCACTGCCGCTGAGGTCGGGTTTGATGACCTTGAACGCCGCGAGGCTCCAGCCGAACTGGAGTTGCCGCCCACGACTGAGGAGTTCGATGCCGTTGAACGCCGCGATACTGTGAAGGACGCTGAGAAGGAGATTCTCCAATATCTCCGCAACATTAACACCCGCGACATCGGCGGGCCGTCATCGTGGCCTACAGCGAAGTGGGAGGACCTTCACGGCGACAAGAAGTCCGATTTCGACGGCAAGTATGTTTGCCAGGTCAAAAAGTCTGGTAACAAATATGAGGCTCGCGTCGTTGCCCACAAGGATGTTCCGAAGAAATTCAAGAAAGATCATGTCTTTAAGACCACTACTGTTAAAGCATGCAAGGACAAAAAGGGCAAGGAGACACCTCCCAACTATGGCCGTGCTGTTCACTACCTGAGGAAGGCCTTCGGTGGTGAAAAGCCTCCCAAGTGCTAAACAGCCACGGCGACGCCAACGTTTGCGCGGTCCCAGATAAGGTGTAGGATATTCGGAGCCGCTGGGGCCCCAAACAGCGTTTTGTTACGAGAAACAGGAGGGGTTGGGGTAGTGGTGAGCCGTGGCCAGTGACAAAGGGGTTATTTTGCAGAGATAGATTACCACGCTCGTTGCTCAGTTTCAAAATACATGTCCCCTTGTGCATCCATCATGTGGTGCGAGGAGCAGTTCTACGCTTACATTTTCTCGATTTCCTTGAACTGCATTTCCCGCGCGCTCACGTGTACTGCCGCCGTAGACAGCGTAATGAACTTGAGTTAGCTGGTATAAATGTACTATCCTGAGATTGCACGTCTGAATGACTGTAATATAGACGATCATGGCAAAAAACTATTGTTTCTTCCGCGCGAGCTGAGGAAAGAGTATATCAATACCTTGCGAGGGTGCTACTAATGAGGCTGCTGCTAAAGGGGGCTTTGTTACCCGACAATGCTGCTGCTGAGGATGGTGCTGCTGCTGGTAATGCTACTGCTGATGCTTCTGCTGACAAAGGCACTTTGGTGGATTGCGCTATCTGGTTGTTGCAACCATGATCTCGCCAAGGGCTTCGTTAGGCGATGTAGGTAAGTCCAACGCAGCTTGTCCCACCGATAATTAAGTTATTATAGTAATTATGCGGCCCCGCTAATATCTCCGCGTCTAGCCCCGTCTCCACGTTCTGTTTATGAATGGACCTTGTAATTATAGTAATATTGTGGTCGGTCGGTATAATATGCTTATTGCGAGTCTTATGATAGGAATCGTCAGATATATGGGCGGATTAGTCATGCCGCAAGTGGAACCTACAAGACCCTTTTCTGTACGGAATAGCTAGACTAGACATTATTATCATCGACAGTAACAACACATACTCCGCTTGCAATTCCAGCACCGCAGCAGCGAGGCTGCCGCCGCCTCCCGACGAGGGTATATTTATGGATCCCCATTAATCAATGTAAGATCATTAAATGATTTGCATCTCTTATAATTGTAATTTATGTTGCCTTTTTAGCGATTATTAAGGCCTGCCCCGTACGGAACGATAAAATTGTTGTTGATGAATTTGACCATTTTGGGATGGGGAAGGCATTCGGCCAGACCACGGGGTGACGAAACAACGCGGAAGATACGGATTTGACGTGCACCTACCCGGCAATAGAGCAATAGATCCACGCTACATCTACCTGTCGGACATGCAATGTGGCGTCAGCAGCCTGAAGCATCATCAACAGTGACTCAGTCGCCAGCATCTTAATCTGCCCGTCTGCCCGTCTGCTCGCTGGTTTACATGTAAGAAATGAGTTATATTGTCCGACATGCTTCCCTATATTCTCTTGAGGTAAAAGCACATACCGCATAATAATAAGAGAAGACCTGCCTGAGTAAAGTGGCGGAGCATCTTCAGACCTTGTGTTCTTTCTAGGCTACAACAGCTAATTGCCACTGATAAAAGCACTCAGGTGCTGCATGTACTGCTCTCGCTTATCTACATGTGAAAAATGCGCTGCATTATCTAGCCTAATCCACTTCACCTTTTCAATATGATCGAAAAAGGGTTGCATTGCTACATCCTGAGCCTCGTCCTGCACTCCATTCATCAGCAGCGTCGGGACCCTAATCTTGTGCAGCTGCGGGATAATCGTCCAATTCCGGAGCGAGCCTGTAATTGATAGCTCACTCGCGCCGTACCTGGCTGTTATTAGCAATATTAACACTATTCCCAGACCGTTACTACTTACATAGTTCCATAGGTAGTTGGGTCTGCTGCAAACCAGTCAAGGGCGGCTTGGACTTCGGGCGCTGGCCACGGTCGCGCAAGGCTTAGGTGTCGCTTGTAGAAGAGTTCAATAGCAGCTTGATACTCAGGGCTTGTAAAGTTGCCCGTCTTATCCCCTTTATCAAGAATAGCTTGTTCGTGTTTCGGTAGACGGTGTCTTAGTGCAGTGATACCAGCACGCCAGACATCCATGCTTGCTAAGCTATTCGAGATAACTAGGCGCCGAAGATAAGAGCTCGCAGGTGTTACAGCCCATTCAGCAGCAAGCATACCACCCCAGGAGTGGCCATATAGATCAATAGGTCGGGAATCAAGACCCAAGTGGCCAAGAAGATTGTTAAGCTCGCTCTTGAAAAGGTCCACAGACCAAAAGCCCTCATCGCCGTTCTTCCCGGGTAAGTGTGTTGATTTACCATTGCCAAGTTGGTCATAGAAGACCAGTGGCACGGAAAGGTCTATCAGCGGAAGAAGATAATCGTGACAAGCCCCCGGGCCCCCATGTAGGATAACCAGCGGCGTCTTGTCTGGGCTTTGGAGATCGCCAACCGTCCTGTACCATGTGTGGCACGGCTCAAGCAAGCCTGGCACGTTAAAGACGACCGTTCCCTCTGATATTGCCATTGCTTGAATTTAGAACGATAATGGGATTGAGCAAAGACAAGTTGTATTTATTCGGAGATACTGGCTGGGAGTTTGGGGGTTGTGCGGAATGGAGGGGACGAGCGAGACCGACCCAACAGCAGGATGATGGCCTTACTGATATGGTTAGTTCCACTCGTGGTCCACCCACTTCTTCTCCGTGTTGGCCACGGACAAGCAGAGGCTACTCACGTGATGGATTCAGCAAAGACAGCCGCTGGCTATACAATTCTGTACGCAACATGCCGAACCTGTCATCCCAGTAGACAAAACCAACACGTAAACTAATAGAACACTAAGAAATCCTATTACAAAATCAAGTCGCAATACTTATATTGCAGGGGAGCCAACTTGGCAAATAACTGATGGTAGCGTATGTTAATTACAATAAACTTTTAATAAACCTATCAGGGGTCACAATGTATCTGAAAATTTAATCTGTGGTATCACGACAAAGTCCAGCATTTTGTTTCCATCTTTGGCTTCGTAATGAATATCAAGCCTAATATCAGTCAGCATCATTCATCCATGCCTTGTAGCCTTTGCCCTCCAGAAGTAGAAAGCAATTTATCAAGAGTCTCATCTCGCTCATATCTGCAAATTCTAGTCTAGGTGTTTTCGAACGGACCAGGTTTAACCTTATAATCGTTTGATGGAAGGGGTCTTTCTCTCGCCCAAGAGTCCAGTGCCTTCCAATCTACGCAAATACTATCAGAGTTGGAACGAAGCTCTTTGTTAGTGTCATGTTATGATTGCCAATCCAGTACGCGGTATAGATGGCTGAATCTGCTTTACTATAAATACAGCGTGTGGGCGGACTTTGCACACCCACGAGGACTAAAAGGCGCTCGAGTGGATATAGCGTGGATTAAGTGGAAATTAGCTATAAGGAGGGGGGTATTCAGTCCGGTTAGACAGAACAACAACAATCACGCGAGCCACAATTACCACGCGCGATACTACGAATTGAAGTTGTTAAATCATTTGATCTGATAAACTACCAAGTTGGTGAATTTGGTCTTTATTGACATTTGGGTGTGTGTTTTGGGTCGACAAAACAGCAGCCAAGGATGACCTATAAACCAGAGTTCTTTAGATTCCCAGACTCTTTGCAGCTGGTTAATTTAGAACGGGGGCTACATATTCCAAATATTTATGCTCTTAGCTTTTCTGAATATTCTAGAAGGAATAGTATCCTTAGAAGATCTGGCTCTTATTGTAAAGGTTAGATGGAGGGAAAGATTCGGGCAACGATCTATAAATAAGCTTTGGCGAGCTGGCATGACCCTATTGGATAGCATGCAGTGCGTTCAAGAGTGCTAGGGAGGACCGAAGCTTCGGTGAGGCCGAAGGTGAGAGGGATAGCGCCAGAGGCAGGAAGGAAAGCAAGCATAAAAGGAAGCAAACGGATGGGAATTGGAAGAAGGAAGGAGATCATCAATAGCTATCATCACCAACATATACATTATCATTAATACAAGCTTTTATTATTTCCACTTCAACCCCCATACTGTCGCTTCCGACAGAAGCCGCCTCTCAGCTCATCATCATATAGCCTCTCAATAACTTCGCCACTTGCTCATGTCCCTGATCCAGAGCACGGTAAAGTGGTGTGTAGCCGTAGTAGTCTTTGACCTTTGCATCTGCTCCGCCCCTGAGAAGTAAATTGACCACCTCCAGATGCCCGGCGTCAGCTGCTCGATGCAGTGCCGTCTGGTGGTAACTGTTCCCAATGGATACGTCAGCGTTCTTGCCCAAGAGAAATCGCACAACCTTTTCGGAGCCTGTTTCGGCCGCGCGATACAAAGCAGTGGCGTTATATCCATCTACGTCGTTGACTAGGGCACCATGCTGGATCAGCAGCTTTGCAATACCATTTTGTGATCTAGTCGACGCTCGATGTAAGGGCGTTCGCCCCTGGAGATCTTTGGAGCCGACCTCCGCTCCCGACTTGAGCAGTACCGCAGCTGTATCTGTGAATTCCGTTTCTGCGATCCAATGAAGGGCAGTCTGTCCATTGGAATCTTTGTTATTCACCAGCAAGCCTTCTTCAATAAGACTGCTTACAACCCCCCCAAGTCCGAAAGAAGCGGCCAAGCTGAGACCTGTGACCTGGGTTCGCTGCTTGAAGTATACACCCCTCGCTGAACTTTCCATATAGTCCTTGATCCAAACAAGGACATTAACCATGGCATTGTCTGTCAACAACTCAATGGCATCATCACTGCTAATGGAATTGTCGCCACTCTCCCTCAAGTGTTCCCCCCAGTGCTGCGCCGCATACCGCAACAGGGGAAATCTCTGAAGAAGCTGCTGCAGCAGCTCCTGCTGGTCCACCAAATCGTGCACGGCCTCGGAAATTGTCTTGAAGCGCATATAAGTCAAACAAGTGGCGGCAATATCGTGATGAGAATTCTCCAGCAGGCGCTTACCACTGTGTTGAAAGTACTCTTGCGTCGTATAATGCACCAAACCGATCGTGTCGCTATTATCGTCGATGACCACCATACCTGCACAGGCAGTGACCAATAGATCACGGCTGGGAATCCCGTCCTCGTCGAGGTCTCCGTCACCTTGCTCGGTGGCTAGAGCGTGTTGTAGCTCGACTACAGCGAGCGGTCTCGCGGCATGGAAGACCCACGCTAGGACTCTGAGTGCGAGTTCAGCGTGGTCTGTAGGGTTTTGAAGTCTGATTCGACTTATCAATTCTTCATATATAGAGTCAAGGCCCTCTGGGAGGGTTTCCAGTGCGCTTTTGATCTTTCTGCGCGTCATCTTGTTGATCACAGTGTCGAGGTAGAGCCGAGCCATGAGAAACCTGGTATAGTGTAAGCCTAATTAATGTAGTCAACGACTAAGGGTAGTTCCTCACTACTTACATGCCCTTTATTTTGTGCATTATCCTTGCTATAATAATTCCTTGTAATCCCGCTTCTTCACTCAGGTGTTTTTGCATACTTCTCGTACTCCCAAGTCGTTCTTGGAGGTAATTCTCAATATCCTTTGGGCTAGCTTCAACCGAAATCCGCACCGAGTCTTCTAGGAGCACGTCCAGTTGGATTATTGGTCTCGACATAATGAGCAGATAAGTGTAGTGCTGCAAACGCTTCAGTTCGGTCAAGACGATGGAGCGAACTTCCTCCACTTCTGAAAGCTCGTCCAACGCATCAATGATGATGAAGACTTTGGAGAAGCTAGGCAAGATCTCAAGCAACAGAGACACTATGTCCCCGACAGAAGGTCGCGTGTTGGCTTTTGAGTGCTCGGCGTGCAACGATTCGAGGTAATGGTAGAGTCACGGGTGCTGCAGGACGAGGTGTTGGAGAATGCTGGCCATGATGTTGACGGGAGTTTGTGATGCCGTATCTTTGTAGCTAAAATAGAGGTAGACAACGCCAATGTTCTGGCCTTTGCTTTGCTCCTGAAGGGCTTCGATAAGATAGGAGCTACCATATAGCTAAGTATAGTTTCTATTTAGGGATAAGAGGCAGCCTCATACTTACACATTAACTGTCTTTCCGATGCCAGCTTATTGAGCATATAATTAGCAACTTTGTGTCATGCAGGTCGACAAGAGTCAACTTACGTGGTCCTCGGCACCAAAGCGTTGTCCCCGCGGAAGAAACCCACCCCTTGAACTCGGGGCTTTCGAAGAGTTCCTGGGCTCCCTTATGCTGACGGCCCTTAGTCGAGAGACTCTCGCGATGCCTGTTCTGGAAGGCCCGCGTCAAGGGTGTCAGCCATGAGTGGATGGCGGATGATGCTGCGGCTGTAAAAAACCTGTCAGCAGTTTTTGAAGCGCAAATTCTTCTTGAGCCCTTACTATCTTGTTCCATTGCCAGCTTTCGAACGAGCTCGGCGGTGTCAAGAACTGTCTTTGAAGTCGTCATAGAAATGTCGGCGATTACATCCAGACGTTGCTGGGCAGTAACTGCAGCGTCGCTGCGCCACGTAAGTATCCACCTCATCCGTCTGAACATTGTGCATTGACACAAAGAACTTACATGTGTAAGGCATTAATAGAAAGACAGAGATTGTCCTTTAGATCGTCACAGACCTCTCGCAATTTTGCAACCGTGCTTTCTTTAAAGGGGTAAAGTGCTTTGTTCTTTGTCCCTAAAAGTCGCGACTTTACCGTGCCGTTTGGGTCACAGATACAGATCTTCTGGACCTTTCTGTCAAGCGATGTCAGGCTCTGTTCACACTGCACAATGTTTTGTTCCACCACGGCGACGGTCTCGCGGTCGAATTGGCCAAGAAGTAACCTCTGCTGGATCACCTTGAGGATAGCCGCCAGGCTTCCTATCGAGCTACACATGTTGTTGATATCATCCCGGTGGCCTTTGACTGATTCGTAGTACGATATCATCCCGTGACACGCTGTGATCCCCAGTGATATGATGCCGGCCACAGCAGATGCGACGCCCAAGGCTTCAGCCATCTTGATGGACCACCGCGTGAGAGCTGACCTGGATCTCACGGTTATTCTGTAATTTTTGAAGGCATCAGCCAGATACAGGGACAAAAACGGAACCGTAACGGCCCTGGCTATCAAAATATTCGCCCCCGGACGGACGTGCAAGATTCAGGGCTTATTCATAGTGCTGCAACTCGATATACCAGGTAAGTTTTTTAAGTCGTGGGTGTCACCCTCGCTTGCCATCGGGTGGGGGCGTTGTGGGCTACGCGCGCCATCCCTATTGGATGCTATGAGCCCAGCCAGCTTACCGGGCACTATAACCTTGGATCCAGTCTACGGAGTACTCCGCACTCTAATCAAATATAGGTTAGATGCCTAACCTAGCCTCTAGGCTATTTTTTTGTTTGTCTCTTTTAGGCGCTTATCCAGCATCCTCTCTGGTGTACTCCGTAATTAGTATATCACCTTCTATGGCTCAGTTTGACGTGGCTGAGACCCCTCGTCATAGCTAGTATCGTAGAATTAATATTCAAGCCCCTCCCTACGGAGTACGACGAAGAGTATTTACTCGTGTGCGCGCCCGCCTTTCAAGGTGTGCGTGGTGGTTACACATCATCTCTGCTACAAGCCCTAAAAATTCTGGCTTACCATCGCCTTGCGTAAGCTCCTCCGTAGTTGCTGTACCTTGACTGTATCGTACCAGGCAACGCCTTTCCAGCGCAGGTTACAGCAGCAATCGCAATTGCTGATGTTCCGTTTGAAGACCCATCTCACGAGTGGCGGCTTGCTAACTAGAAAACACCAATTATTACTATTTTCAATCATCTGTTACCGACGAATTCGACGACATAAGAAGGCTGCCGATGTGTACACAGAGTAGTGGCCCCGCTTTCAGCGCTCCGGGGGTTTATCTAATCAAACCTATATATAGCCAGAATTTTTCTATGACGTGTCTGGAGTTAGGAATGCTGGAGTGTCCAACAAGGGAACTGTGGGTTGCACAGGGGTGCTGTGCAAGTTGATCTAGATCAAATGCATCAAAATACAATATATTCAATAATAATCTATGTCTATCTAAGAGGGGAAAAACAAGTCAGGATACGAGGCTCAAGATGCTCATATAAATAGGGTGGCCGAAAGGTGGCCACGTGACTCGCTCCGTGCTCTTATTGTGTGCTTGGCGGCAAGATTCCAACAGGAACACATTAGTTGTCACAGCCTAAGGCGCGTAAGAGTCTGGACTGCAAATACCAATTTATAATTATTGTTGACAAGTTTCGCGCACTTTTCTTCTAGCAGCCTGTCAGTATGTCGCAAACCCCAGTCCGAATCATTGGCGCGGGGATAGGGGGACTGACCCTCGCGCGATGCCTCCTCAGGCACGGAATTCCCAGCATTGTTTATGAGAGAATGCCGTCTACTCCGCGTCACGCATATGGAATCACATTACACAAGTCCTCCTACCTCCCTCTTTTGCAAATATTAGGCTTGGACGAGTGGACATTCAAGCGACGCATCGCGGTCGACGGCTCTGTGGGTGGTTGCGGCAAGATCGACCCAAACGTCACCGCCACACAGTCCCCCTATCTGGACTCGACTTCGTTCCGGGCACACCGCGAGAAGTTCGAGAGGCTGCTCCAGGAAGGCTTAGATATTCAGTGGGGGCATGCACTGGATCAGGTGAAAGAGTCGCCGTTGGGCATGACTGTCTGCCTGCAGAATGGCCAACAACTTCAGAGCGCCTGCATCGTCGGCGTGGATGGCCCTCATTCCAACACACGCAAGTCTTTTCTTCCAAACACACCGCTGGATGTTTTACCTTTTGTTGCGTTCAACGGGAGACGCCAAATCAAACGAGTCGACTTTGACAAACTCTACAGCCCCGCCATGGGGGAGTCCAGCATTATAGAAACTAGGGTTGGTGACGTCGTGCTACACATCTCTGTGAATGACTACGTAGGGCAAAATGTCAGCATAAGCTGGATCTACTCCCGCCCGGCCAGAGGCTCCAGCGATCCGCTCTACAAGCCAAATCGTCCGGTCTCCGGAGCCACGGACATTCCAGAAGAGTTTTACGAGGAGATCAAGGCAATTTCTGGTCTGGAAGCACCCTTCTCGGATATCTTTGACGCGGACAAGCTCCAGATGGAACGCTTCCTCCACTGGCTGATGCGAACTGTACTTGTCGGTCAGCGAGAACTGGACGCCTTTGCAAAGAAGGGAGTCTTCTTTATGGGCGATTCGGTCCATGCTCAGCCAATATTAGGGGGTAATGGGGCGAACGGGGCCATATTGGACGGTATCGGTCTCGCAAAGTGTATAGCGGCTTCTGGGGCCGATGGAATTTCCTCTTGGTACGCCGCAATGTATCCGGAGTGGGAAAAGGGGCTGCATAAAAGCGTGCAAGCCATTGAAGAGATGCATGGGGCCAGGAAGCTAATGCTGTAGATGGGCCAATAGACATATTATGATGTACTGTCTGGTGTGCACTGGCAGAGAGGGGAGGGCAGCGAAGGGCAGCCACACACGTATGGGTCACGTAGCCTCGCCAATTCGCCAGCTTATCGGGAGTCCCGCGCACATACATAACTTAGGGAAGCAAGCTTCAGTAAAATATACAGAGACCCCCTATGTTCTTGCCTGGCTACGTGAAATAACCTATCATGCACTGTATACGGACAGGGTTGACGATGCTACCTGCAAAAACGTCAAAGGCGTGTCTTTTCAGCTGAAACCCAATCTGAATTTTTTTTTTTTCCGGGTCGTAGTCATAATGCTAAAGCTGTATAGTTAGAGCTCTGTTTCTGGCGACAGCAGAAGAAACATCATGCTACAGTCATTAACCACAAAGGTAGGCACGTTTGCTCGTCTTTACTGGTCAATTTTTTTATGTGTTGTTGTAGGTTGCACAGGGGGTTTTGCAATTGGTATGATACCAACGGCGTAAAGCAAAGGCATAAGAGCAATATATTTAATAATCTGTGTCTGTCTAAGGAAGAGAAGAAGAAGCAAGTAAAACGGTTCAATAACGCGATATAAATAACAGGCTGAGTCCGAGAGTGGCTCGGCTGGCGCTGTCGCGTTCAAGGACCCGTCTTAAGCTCTCGAGTTCCTTTTTGTCTAGTTGCATGCATTATAAGAACTACAACCCTATCAAATTACATATTAATACAACAAAATCACCCAGGCCAGCTAAATATGCCTTTTGGGTGCCAATTGCACTGCCAGCCAAGTAGGCTCGGAAGCCGGCTTGGCAGACTGCCCGACGACGCACGCTCTGCAGCTCCAGTGGTGGGAATGCCTGTGCAGGGTTAAGCTGTACAGAGAACCACAACGAAAGCACACTATGCACAGAAGAATGCAGAGTACTCCGTAGATGCGATCCCTGTTCTAAGTAAAGCTTGATAATGAGCTTGATAATGAGACTAAAAATTGGCATTTCGGTTGGGGCCGTCCGTGAACAGAACTTGGCTCTGAGGCAATGACAAAACGCGATCAACTAGGGGCATTTAGCAGTTAAATACGGAGTACTTTCAAGCTACGGAGTGCTGCGTCGAGGCAATTGCTCACAGGCCAAGCACACTGACTGTCTAGTTGCAATCTCCAAGGTGTACTGGCGGCTGTGCCCGGATCTGCCGGCTGCAGTCCCCATGCTCCCGTCTTGACAGCAAAGTCGTACCATTTAGCACATTGAAAGGTTCCCTCCACGCGGCCACTGTCTACTGGATGAGTTTAGCTCGTCGAACCATGCCGCTGGTCAGCCTTCAATTAGTATCCTATTGCTACTACGCAGCGAGCTACATGAGAAGTCTTGCCCTTCAGTCTTCTATATCAGAACTTCAAACCGTGACAGCTGCTCGCATGAACGGTCAAATCAAAGTATTCCAAGTGGGTGGATGAATTCTCAGCTAAGCTACGAAGGCAAACTCCCTCTTATACGTACAAAAACCGCCATGATCAAATGCTTCGTGAGTCAACTGCCCATGTCTCGGTGTCTGTGGGAGAGCCAGCACACACTAGACATACCGACTTTTTCCAAGGAGTGTCTAGTGAAACTCATACACCGATAGATAATGTGGAATATCCTGCAACTTTATTGGAGACACCTGAAAATTTGGGTCAATGATAGTAAAATTCCCTGCGCCTCTTTTTTTTTTTTTTTGTTTCAGATTTGTCGCTCTGTAGTAAATCGACGACATAAACTCAGCCACCTGACCACACTATGGATGATAATGATTGGCACATAAATTATCCCATGTAGCATTTTTGATGAAGGACGTTAAAAATTGACGCAAAACGACCGACTGCCTCTACTTTCGTTGAACTGACATTCTCCCAAGCAGCTCGGCTATTAGAAGCTTTCAAACTTCCATCAATTTCATCCAGCAACGTTTGACACCCTTCCACGGTTTTTTTAAGATCGGGGAATATTGAATTCATAAACGTGTCGTCAGGGTCATTCATCACGAAGACGCTAACGCGCCAGAAACCGAGCAAAGTCTCCAGAGTGTCGAGCTCATGAAGCAAATTTGCCGAGCCGGAGATTGGATATTCCTTATCCAATTCTCGAGCTGCTGAGATATTCGAATCGAGTGTGCTGGTAAGTTTTTCGAACTCTGCCGCAATAGAGGAAGTTGGAATGGAGAACGATACGGGCTCCTTTCCACCAGAGGAGCCTCGTGGGAGACTCGATGTGGGCGACATTCTCCTAGAAGCTGATGTAGAAGAGAGGTAAAGGAGAGATGTGCTGATGAGGATGATTACCCTAGGCGTTTGTAAATTAAAAAAAAATGAAGGAGAGGAGAATCTCGCGGGGGTGGATGCGATTTATGTAGCTGCGCTGTCAGCACGTGCAATAGAGCAACAGCTCTTCACTAGGGCGTAAATAACTTTGAAGACACCAATCAGTCTAACTGGATTAAAATAAATGCGAGGCTTGCTCCGAATGGTTATTTGGGAGAGTTTGGCTGATGTGAAGGCGTCATCTGTAACATGACTCACTCTTTCCCCTCCGGCCAGCACTCTTGTACGACGAGCTCAGCGAATCCAAACTGCAGTGACTATTTCAGCGCACACCATGACGTCATCTATATCATATTAACCTTTTGTATCCTCATTTATTCACCCTTCGCCTGCTTTGCTCCGCCTTCAACGTAGAGGAACCAATAAGTGACCTATGTTGGTTGGGCCATAAGCCTCACACCGTTCCTTGGTCGATTCAGCCTAGAGCACTGTGGATCCAAGTATTAAGCCAAATGAGTGGATTCTGCTGTAGGAGCTTCTAAAATAACAAAGGGCATTAATATATTAAGGTTTCTGGCCAAATAGATGTAGCTCTGCGCAGCCTGACACTCTCATTCACCTCACTTTAACCGTAAAGGATGTCCGCACCTATGGTGAATATGCTTGGTGGGTTCAGTTCTTGAGTTCCAGGTGATTGATGAAGGATTTGACCGTTTCTTTTGGTTCTATCTTACTCGGTACTTCCATGATCAATGGAGACAATTTCGTCACAAAAAGCCTTCTTTTTACGAACGTTCCCTCTTCGCGATGTTACCAAAGGGCCTCGGTGACAGCATGCATCACACGTCTAAGCTGCATATGTCTAGCATTCTTACACTATTACAAATTTAAAACTTTTAGTAGCATTCTGCATGACCCAGTCAAAGAAACATTTGACAGAACCTTAACCGGACTTTCCTTGTACAAGCTAGGAGTGTTGCGAGAGATTCCGGCTCGAGCCAGAGAGACTGCATACTTCTACTCCGTCAATTAGAACCAGTATTCTTGTTATCATGGTACAAATGTAGAGAGACATGCGAGTTACTCTGCATTGGGGCTTCTGACACATGTGAGCCATCAAATCTCGATGTCGAGAGCAAAATAAACCGAGATCTTCAAAGTCTAGGTCTATGTACTTCACTTTAGCACAACAACTTAGCTTTAAACACTAAATAAAAGATGGATAAGCATACAGTTCATACGGTTGTCGCCTTGACAGCGCTTCAAATAACATCTATCCCCTCTACTGGCATGGCTGAAGGAAATTTTTGCAACAACTCGCCCAACGCCGTTTTATGCATCGTCTAACTACAATATCTCATTCCCAATTGTGAGCATCACCGTCTTATTTGCGACGAGGTGCAATCGTCCTTTGCTTGGGGAAGTCCAGCGGCAGCATGAGCCTCCCAATATGTTTTGCCGGCCCTCCACTTGCCTTGTTGCTAACAGACTTTACCCGACCACCAATTTCGTGGAAATAGTTGTTGATTGTCGCCTGGTCCACTCTCAGGTCGTCTCTCAGGTTTTGCGTGTCTACTTCAAAACTGTCCACGATGCAGGCAAAAACGCAGCAATGTGCAATGAGCAGATCAATGTGGAATTTTCTCACGACGCCAGCATCAGAGAACTTCCGACGAATATTTTCTACGACAGCATCTGGGGCAGGTGATAACAGCTCGCGCAGCTTATCACGCGGAGGAATCTGCCTTGTACCTCGCTGCTTGCCTGGCTTCGTGCCAAGGTAGAATGATAGCACAAAATTGAAGTAGCGGAGTACCCGCAGTCGTGTGACGTCGTTGTTATTTACAGCAATAGCGTTGACCCTCGCGGCTACAAATCGGGATATCGTTTGTATCCCCTCCTTGTGTTGGACTTTCTCTTGCCATTCTCTAATAGGAACGAGATTGAGAATTTCATCCCCAATAATGACTTTGGGGTCATATACATCTTGAATATCTTGTGCATCGAGGTTGGCTTTGGGCACAGGTTTGGCTTCGTCAACCGCAGCCTGGAGTTCGTCTCTCGTAGCCATTGTGGTGGTTATTTGGCCAACTGAATGTAAAACTGCTTTTCCGGCGTCATCGATCTCCGCGGGGGTATCGCCGGGCTTCTTTTGGGGTGCAATGGCATTAAGAACGTTGTCACGGATTGCCCTCTTAGCCTTCTTTGTACCAAAGGCTTCGCCCAGGTCTGTTCGGCGTTCCATCATGCCCTGTACGGAGTCTTAGCGAATGTCTCAATCCATAAGCCTTCATGTGAAGGACCAACTTACCTTCTTAGTTTCGTTATCGCCCATAGAGGACGCTGGAGCCCGCTGGGCGCGAGCCACAACTCGCATCACCATCTTCTTCGCTTCTAGCACTTCCAGTTTGCCAGTTTTTGGGTCGTAGATTCCCAGAAAGTTATTAACCAACGGAGTTGATCCTCCATGGTGTTCTTCCCTCGCAGTATAATCCAGAGTTTGATGAGACGTTGAGTGAAGCAGCATTTCTTGGGAGCGAGCTTTTTTCGACTTGCCCGGTTTTGGTCTCGAGCCATCTCTAGGCTGGTACGGATGGAAAGCAATGTTCTGAGGGAATTCGATACCCGGCGTAGTGGCTGTGAAAGTTCAGTCAGTAAGACAGCGAGATCATGCATTATTTCGAGCTTTTCGCACCTATGACTGGTGGGCAGGACGGCGATTGAAGAACCGAAGAAACCGCCGCTGTTGATGCTGGCGCATCCAGCACAACTTTCTTTTTTGGTTTACCGGATGGCTCACCATCTCTCTTGCGCTTCTTGTTACCTATTTCAGCCATTGTCGGGGGTGGCTAGTACCAAACTTGAGTGTTCAACTCAAGTTGGTGACGAAACTTTAGAATCGATGGATGGGATTATGGCGCAGTGGGATGCCGTCCAAAAAAATTTAGAATCCAGTATAGAAGAGCGGCACAAATTCTTAGTCCGCCAATTACCCGTGGGCGGTGAGAACGAAGACGGGAACCCCACCAAGCAGCGGATGCTGGATTTGCCTCGTATTTTCTGTTACTCCGTGCCCCGAGAGCTCGGTTAGTCGACGTCACTACGAAACTGGACCCGGTTGCTGAAGCACTGGATTGGCAGCAGCTGCAAACAGCTCCGGAAGGTAAAATACACAAGCATTAGCGCACTTCCTGTAAAGCTAGAATTCAGCTCAATTGCTTGTCCATTTCTCAGCAAATATTAAATGTAGCCACAGATAGATTATTACTAGTGGGCAATAACCTGTGATCTTGGAGTTTGCACCAATGGCAAAGGTTCTATTACCGACACATATATCACGAGACCACGCAAACTAGAGTCAAGAAGCAAAATGCTGTATTTGAATTATCAAAGTAACGTGCCAGACTAATTTCTGGCCGGCGTCCTCTTGCGACAGCTAACTTCTTTTTGGGCGATCCCTGAACGCCTGCCTTGTACCCGACTGCCTTTTTGTCCATTTGCCCCATCTCCCATCACACCGCAAAAACATCGTAGCTCGGATTGGTGGGTCGAGCCGCCATTGACGTAATCGCAAAAGGTAAAATCCCATCGTGACCACCAGTAGCCGTACCACGTTCCCAGCTTCAATTGTACATGTCCCTCAGGTGTACGAATTCGTAACTTCATGAAAGATGCGTCAAGTCAGGTAGAAGTGCGAGGTGTTTACTTGCTGTGTGGTTGTTAGCAAAATGATTCAAGTTCGACACAGAAAGAGGAAGGGGGGAACATACGATCGCGCCCTCATCTTTCTTCTCTTTCGCTTGAGGCGACGAACGCGCTTCTTTCTCCACTTGGCTCTCATCTTGACCGATCTGCAACTTGGTTAGCAAACTTGGTGGTGACCTGCAGCTTCGGCGCCTAGGGACATTGACAATGATCAATTTGTGCTTTAAAAAGCATTTATATTGCCAGGTAATGTCCCAAGTGGCGCCATAGGCGAATAGTACTTACTGGTTCGTGGATGAGAATCGTGCTTGGATGAGGTGCAACAGAAGAGGGAGCGGGGGAAATTCTAGAGGTTAAGCTAAGTTTCCAATCTAGGGCAAGAAGCCCGCTAAGGTCACGTGGGCACGAGACGTTCGAATAGTGACGAGTTGTGTGGTCCGTGCACCACATTGTCACAGTGTGAATCGCCATCAGTTTGCTATGCACTGTATGCGAGAGCACCAAGTTTGGGGAAAGAGCGAAGCACTACGATTGCCGTAGAATTCTCCAAACCCGTCCGTATTCAAGTATCAAGGTATATTATTTTCGTGGCGCAAATATAAAATGAAAGGGTTTGCTTTCGACAGTCTACGAATAGATGCTTGCTCTCGCGCTGCAAACAAATGCAATCCATCGGCTGCCATTCCTAATGTTCACTTACACGAACGAGCATGATGAGCGGCATCCAAATGAGCGACGGCCACGGCCAAGAAACTTCATCGCAACTTCCAGTTGCACGTCTCGAGTACATATGCTCCCGGGATGGTCGAAAAACTAAAGGTGAGTGTTTTGCGATATGACAAAGCTCGAGGTGTTCTTTCATGTTCAGCTAATGTTTTGTGAGGCATAATTGCCATCTACGACAATGACATTTTCAAGATTGGACGAGATCCTAGGTCAAAGTACGGAGTACAGTTAACATGCAATAAAACGTCAAAACATTCACTAAACCCATGCAGCGATTTTTCCATACAAAGCGACCGGGAGAGTTTGGTTTCTCGAAACCATTGCGAGTTTTACACAGTGGTGTACGAGCCAGGTCTCAATTACGTGTACGTCCGCGATCGGAAATCATTCAACGGAACTTTGGTCAACGACAAGATGATTGGCAAAGGGCCAGGCTTCTCATCTGGGTATCTTCTGGAAGACGGCGATGTGATTAAAATTCTTCCCTACTGGAAGTTTATTTTTCACCAAGAGAGCAGCCCTCCCCTTGGTGAGATGAGCATTGTTCAATTGGCTGAGTCGCAGGTGCGTGCTCTCACAACACCCATGTTTTCGCTCACCAACCTTAGCAGCTGTTTGCGGATAAGTATACGATATCAAAACGCTGCATTGGAAAAGGAGTAGATGCAAATGTCTTTTTAGCACAGGACGTCAAAGCCAAAAAGCAGATTGTTTGCAAGGTAGTCAATCTAGACGAGTACCAGAGCCGCTCAAGTCGCGACAACTGCCGGCGAAAGCTACAAGAGGCTGATATTCTTCGACAACTGCGACACGTAAGTCAATGAGTCGTCTCTTACCAAACGTCCACACTACTGAGAGTATTAGCCAAATATCTTGTCATACGTGGATTCTATTTCGTCACCGCATTCTCTGTGAATATCTCCACCAGGTTGAGCCACTCTCACATGCACCTTGGCTGATATTTCCAGGTTTATCTTCACAGAGCTAGCGGCGGGAGGCGATTTGATGTCATTCATTAACCGACACAATGGGGTGAAAGAATTTGACTGCAGGATCATAATTCGACAAGTGGTTCGGGGACTGGGCTACCTGCATAAGAAATCCATCATCCATCGCGACCTCAAGCCAGAAAACATCCTCATCGCACACTCGCCAAAGCTTGCCTGTCACCGAATTATGCTTTCTGATTTCGCCACTTGTGCAGTGCCGCGGAGGAGCAGATTGAAAACAACGGTTGGGACGGCTAACTATCAAGCACCGTGAGTTGACGCTCAATTACATAGCTAGCTTCCTTGGGGAAAAAAATCTAACTCATCGAAGAGAGGTGCACATCCCCTATCTCAGCCAAACACCGGCCATGGACATGTGGTCATTAGGCGTAGTTACTACTGTCATGCTCTCTGCAGGCTTGGATATCGAAGATGCCATTACTGGGATTAGCCGGTGCGATCAAGACACACTCCTCGAAAGGTTGCAACAGCACATCTTCCCGCCAAGTCTGAAGCTCAGCCAGAACGGCAAAGCCTTTGTGTGGCAATGCCTCCAAGTATCACCACAAGATCGAATGACCGTGTTTGAAGCTCAATGGCATGACTGGATGCGCACGCCCGAGTCACACCTGCAATTCTTTGAACGGCTCGACCAAAACATTCTGGGCGACTGGCAGGCTCGAGCAGAGGCATCTCCAATGCCGTTGCAGCTTCCCAGCGTCCTAATGAGCTCTTTAAACGAAACACAAGATCAAGACAAGCTGCTGAAATCCTATGCGCGCTTGTCGCACCGCTATCCACTGTTACAGACGGAATTCTCGAATTATTTTCGACCGTCAATGCCGGAATACGAGTCGCAAACAGGTGTTTGTGACGGCCAACTCCACTCAATTGCGGAGCATGAGGAAGCGGGAGAATCCTGGCACGAAACCCCGAGCTCAGCAGCAGCATCGGAAAGCTCCGCAACTGAGTTGGACAATGAGGATATCGCAACGATCCGTGGGTTCACCAGATCAGAGCCCAGTTACACGAAGCAAAACAAGGCACACCGTGCATTTGATCCTTTAGTTGAAGGAGAAATCAATGCGCAGAAAAACGAAAACATGTTCCCATATAGCACCGAAATATGAGACATCCTGTTTATGTCGGGAAAGAATTTGCAGGGTAGTCTTCACATCATCTTGTCCACCTCAATGAATAGTCTTTTGCTAGAAATCGAGCCACACACGGAAGCCATGTCCCATAGCATCACGAGGCATTCCCAAATAGGAACCCAAGCCAAACCAACTACTCTCAGTGTCTCAATTAAAGTCTCATCCCATAACGTGACATGACATGGTCACAGCTGCCCCAGCCGAAGAACATTGTAGGTGCCTCCCGACTCTTCTCCAACTTTCCCAAAGGTCAATGGCCTCAATTCCGGCCATCCGCGCTGTTCACTCTTGTCATCGCCCGATATCAAAGGCTGCAGCATAGCCCTCACCACGCCCACCTGCTCCCTCGCATCCTCATGCATCCCCAACTTCTGGATGTCGTCCAACGCAGTCTTCATCTCCTCCTTCGTCAGCAGCCTCTCCCTCTCCCTCTCCAGCGCGTCCGCGATGCTCCCACTCCCACCCGCCATCTTCCCATCCTGCTGCTTCACCACCCCAAGAGCCACCTGATTGCCCCTCCTCACAACCAGCACCTGGTCCGCCAGGCCGCTCTCATCCAAGAACCTCGCCGCGTCCAGCAGCCCTGCATACGAATCATCATGGACCTTGCCCGGCGTCAATCTCACAGGTAGGTTCCTCGACTGCCCCTCCGGCAGCCTCTCGTAGTACCTCACCAGTATGCCCAGCCTGCTCAGCGCAGCGGGCACAGCCAGCAGCACCACCTCCACCCTGTAGCCCGCCCCGCTGAAAATGCGCACCAGGTCCACGAAATCGTCCGGATGCCGACACGCGCTCTCCAGGAGAACATCGAGCTTCCGACGAGTGACCTCCCGAGAGGCCATGGCCAGCCACTTCCGCGCGTCGGGCCCCGTGGCGGGCGATGCGAGCTGCGGCGTGGAGAGCATGAGCCGCGTGTACTCAGGGTGGTAGGTCTTGTAGGTATCCGCAATGAGATGGGCAGGTCCGGGAGAGGAGGCGCCGTCCCGGACGAGGTGAAAGGCCGAGAGGATGGCAGGCGAGAGACGTGTCTTGCCCGCGCCGGTCTGGCCAACGGCTAGGATAGCCAGCGGCGGGGACGCAGATGCAGTCGACGAGACATGCTGAGGAGGGAGATTGTGGAACTCAGCGGGGAGGATCTCCGCGGTGAAGATCTGTTGGGAGTCTTCAGGAGAGAGGCGGTACGATGAGAGATCGGGCGGGGGAGGCATGGCGGTTATGGCTTAATGGTGTTGCAGTCGAGTTGCTCAGACGATGATAGATTACGCGTGACGTCAGTGAGTGTGTAAGTCAGCGGCGAGTTGGTATCGCGCAGGCGTAATACAAAACGTTATTACGAGGCCGGGAGCAGTTGCTTCCTATGGAAATCAAGGGATAGAGAAAGGGGATGAAAGGCAAAAACAGCGGGCGCGTTGCTCGTCAGCCATTGTTAATAATTCTTAATGATGTGTGCTTTTTTACACTTTTTTCTCCTTTCCCCATGCGTCGCCATGCCATGTCGCCATGCATCTAAACGCATTCCAGTGGCGTAGCTTCCGCTCCTTCCCCCTCCTCTCCCCCCTCCCTCCTCAAACATCTAGGTTGAAATCTGCGCCGTCTTTGCCGCCATTCCCTCTTTTGTCATATGCATTTATTTACCTATGGTGCAATATAAATGACGGTGGTGTCCGGAATGAGGCATTAACTCCTCCCTTAGCTTGCAGTCGCCTCAACCAGGTACGCCAGACGTTCCGAGGTACTTACCCCCAGCGTTATTGTTGTCGTGTGGTACACAAGCTTTTCGGATAGATTCATCAAGCATGGACAGCTCGCAAGTGGTTCTTCAAAGAGTCCCCAGCTCGGAATATCAGCAGAGACAAAAATCTGAGCAGCTACTTAAGGCGATCGAACTCATCCCATCACCCACCGTAAGGCAAGACCTCTGGCACTCAATTCATCAAGAAACTAAAAATACCCTGAGGGTATCCATTCATTCTAGGTATCACCATCTCCTATTCATGATAAACACGATTTAACAAGTACAACGGTTTCTTGGTGGTACTGTCACACCTATGCAAGAAGCCTCCAGATCTGATGCGCACGAAAACAAAGAAAGACTTGCGCAACTGGTGTGGCCCGGGTCCTGCCAGTACAACGTCCCTTAGCCTCGCCTCCTTTGTCAACTTCATGCATGCATGTATCAATCACCCATCATCAGCTCTCTGCTTTGTACACCTGGTAAAATCAGACCATGAAAACCAATTCAATTTCAATCTTAAAACGCCAGGCAATGGGCCACCTTTAGAGCCTCTGTTACCATGTAATAATCTCCAAAAGAAAGAAGAAAAAGGAAAAAAGTTTGACCCAACTCGCTTCCATTCTGTTTCTGAGCAAAGGTGGTCTTAAATGCTTCATACAGCCAACGATCCCAAGCGCCTGTAGAGGGAAAAAAAACAAAGGTCGATCCGAATTAGGTACCAGTAATGAAATTGAAAATGAGAAATCGTCGAAGATATGAGAAAACGAAATAACCATAGTATTTCCTGGCCGTGAGGCTCTTGTTGCATTGCTCTGCTTGTTGCTTTTTTGTTAAAGGGGGGAGGGGCGTGTGCTGTGCTAGGTAGCTGGGCAAACTTGATGCTGGCATGGACGGGAATTATTCTGAGATCCAGCGTCTCGGTATATGCAGTTTCTATGCAGATCCATGCGATGGCACGCTACGCGGTGTAACGTCACCACTTCGTCGACGTGCAGCGTGCAGCTGTGCCTGGTGTTCATTGTTATTGGCATCAGTAATCATTTTCTGCTTCTTTGCAACTGCGGCAAGTCGGCCCTTGATCATTTGTATCACTTTGCACACAATTAGTTTCCATTCTCTACTTTTCAATGTCTCAAATGGAGCCAACTCACTTTTTCGAATATGAGCCTCTTCCTCCCCGTCTAGATCACTACTAGGCTCCCTAGGCACACTTCTAGCCGGCTCTTTGCCAGAGGACAGTCGTCGAGTCACCTCATCATCGTCGTTATCCAGAACTGCTTCAAGCATGCGGATCGCCGTAATGTAGGATATCTTGCAGCCTGGCAAGTTGTCATTTGTTACTTCGTCAATTGCGGCGGCGCGGCTCATTTCGAGGGCGCGATCATACATCAGTTTCTCGGCGCTGATGCCTGGTGTCAGATACACTTGTTTCGCCGCGGATGCAGAGGAGGACAAGGAGTCTGCTCCTTGGTTAGACGGATGGCTCGGGTGGTCCTCTGGAAGTAACCTTTGGGCCTCCATTAGCTTCATGCGGACAATCTCGGACTTCTCCAAGACTTCGTTAAAGCGTTGTCGCACCCATTGCACAACGGCATTGATGCTCTGAGCGGTATTTTCAGAAACTGCAGCTGCAACCCCACTGCCGCTCTCTGCCCGGTTTTTCTTGGTCCACCACACACTGGCGAGATCCATGGCTCGGGCAAGCAAGGTGAGAGATTTGACGTAGAGCACCAATGCTTCCTCAGAGAGCGCGACGATAGCCTCAAGAGTGAGACCGTCTTCGTCTTGAGAAAGCTGTTCGACGCCAATACCGCCGAGGCCACGGTCCATCGATGGGGCGAGGGGAACCAGCTGCTTGTACTTCACCTCGGCGAACCCATATACGCAGTCGCTTCTTTCAGCATGCTCTGCTAATGCATCCTTTGTCCTGGCATCTTCATCTGCTGATGGAGAGCTTTTACCGTCTCCGATGAGACCACCTGGTGATGAAGGTGTTGGATACGCCGGAAATGGTTGGTACATGGGCGGAGACTGTCCCTTGCCACGAACCGGCGCAATCTTGAAGCCAAACAGCCGGACACTTGCATCAGAAATAGCCTTGGAAATCGCACTCGACGCTGAACCAGGGCTAGCAGAGAGGGCCTTCTCGTATGAAGGCCTACGGTCATGGACAGTGCGACCTTGTGCTATAATAGCAGTGTTCGACGATGGCGCGGGAATTGCTCCCGTTGTTGACGTTGGTGCCCCTTGCTGTGTGCTTCGGCGTACCATTTGTGCTGAACGAGGCCCGGAATTCTGGGCAGCAAGTTCATCTGCCAGTGCGTTAACTTCAACATGTTTCCGTTCAACCACGACGTAGTCTCTCTCAAACATGATGTCCTGTGCCGCTTTTTCTTCTTCCGTTAACGGCTTGCTGCTGGATGACTGCCTAATAACCAGAGGAGACGGTTCATGGGGCGGATGGCTTCGTGGTATAGCTTGCTCACGAGACTGCCTATCAGCGGCTCGAGGATGATTTGGTGTAGAGATAGCATGCCGCGGCGTTGGGCGCTGGATACCTAGCCCAGTCCCAGCATCCCGAGAGCTTCGAGGCCGCTGGACGTCTATTGAATTCGTTCTGGATCGGACATTGCCCGGACTGCCTAAATGTGGTGACCGCTGGCTGGCTTCGCGAGGTGACCTGGGCAGGCCCGTGCTTTGTGGTGAGTCTGGCTTTTGCTGCCGAGTAAGGGTGTTGCGAGGAGACGAAGGGTGCTCTTCGCTCTGAGCAATGGGTTGTAACTCTCTCTCTGATGGCTTCGGCAGGTCATCCTCAACCAGTCCAGGAATATCGCTCGTAACTACCGGATGGGCAAAGAAGTTCTCAAAACTGAGGCGTTCAACTGGGTTTGATTTCAAGAGACTGCGAATAAGGCCTTTCATCTCAGAGCTGACTACGGCTTCTCTCGGGAACCTGATAACGTCCTCCGCATCATCTATCTTGCGCAGGAGCTCCACGTGATTTCGTGCTCGAAAGGGAGGGCGACCAGTCGCCATCTCATACAGAACCGTGCCTACCGACCACAGGTCGGCCTTTGCGTCGTATCGCTCATAGCGAAGAATCTCAGGAGCCATGTACAAGGGTGAGCCGCATAGTGTATCAGCTAGTGAAGTAGCCGGTAATGATCTCGCGAAGCCGAAATCAGCAAGCTTGAGCATGGGTAAAGATGCTACACCAGAGACGGGTATTAATGAATCTCGACTGGCCGTCATGATGGGAAGATTTTTCTGACTTCTGAAGGTCTGGGACGGCAGTAAGAGAAGATTCTGGGGCTTCACATCTCTGTGAACATAACCCTTGCTTCGAAGGAACTCCAGCGCGCTCGTTAGCTGCTTCAAAAAGTGTCGAATGACTACTTCATGAAGGCCAGAATTCGGTGCTATGGGGTACTTGCGAGCCATGTCGTGGGTAGCGGGATGTGTTGATAGCCTGTCTCGCTTCTTGATAAAAAGGGACAAGTCGCCTAATTCGCAGTATTCCATGATCAAATTAATGTGCGTGGACGACTCGAGGCAGTCGTGAAGGGCAACAATGTGGGGATGCCGTAACGTCTTGAGAATCTGAATCTCTCCATACAAGTTCTCTCTCAGCTTCTTATTCAACCGTTCGACCTCGACAGATTTGACCGCCACAGCGGCTTTCGTTTCCTGTGCACGGAGTAAAACCCCATGTTAGCATCGAAAACACTGACGGGGGATTCGTAATTAGGCAGGCTGGGCAAAGCAGCAGCCAAGGAATGACGGCGACCCTGACAGCTGACAGCTGGTGCCTTCCTTGACCATTCAAGTAGTCTTCCTGTCTGATAGAAGAATTACAACGCACCTTGTGCCAACCCATGTACACCTGCGCAAAGCTGCCTTTGCCTATCTCCTTGTCGATAACGAACTGCCCAAGAGCTCGACCGTTCCCCCTCCTTGAGCCGAAGGACGGCCCATCATGGCGACTCGCCATTCCTTTTCCAAATGAGCTTCTCGATGACAGGACGTTAGCCGATGTCGGTGTGAGCCCGCGGGCCTACAAGAGTCGAGGATCGGGTATACTGATTGTATTCTTCATGTAGACGACGAGAAGCTTGTCCGAAGGATGAAGATGTTGATGAAGCCCGCTAGGAGTCGAATGAGGACAAGCTGGAAGGACGATAGCAAGTGGAATAAGGCAGAACCAGAACTGAAGGCAGCAAGTCGATGTGACGGGGTATGGTCCGGGGTCTGGGACGCAGCAGATGCTGGAAGGGCCGGCTAGTCTCCGATAGGCTCAACGAAAGGCGAGACCTATTACGCAGGCTGGTTGTTAGTGTATGGCGAACAAGGAAGTGTACATGCTGGCAAAGGGTGTGGCAGAGAACAGACTCATTGCCGAGAAAAGCAGAAAGGACGAGAAATGAAATGGAAGATTCGCTTTTCGGGAGAGGCGAACTGGGGGGAACGTTTCGCCTGCGATGTTGGGAGTATCTGGAAATGGCAAGACATCGGGTCCTCTTGGGGGGGGTGACTAACACTGAGACACTGACGATTCAAGCGTGACGGTTCCAAGTTGCAGTAGGACAGAGAGAAATCCGTCGGAGCTGGTCGTAGCGCCAGGCAAGCTACCAATCCGTCTATATAAACGAAAGTTGATGAGCGTGTATGTTGAAGAAATCACACCCTGATGGACGATGGGGGAGTCTCAAGTCGAAGTTGTCGCCCAAAGTCACAAGATATTAGTTTAGACGAGGGGTCCAAACAGTATGTGCTGTCGAAGGCAGATAAGACTACCAGAGCAGATTAGATAGATGGGTGGGCACTTGCGCAACCAGGTCATGGATGGCGCATGAAGGGAAGACGATGGCTTGTTCTCAGTCAGCCTAGGAAGGCAGGCAGCCGATCCACTCTGGGACGATTAGGTCTGGTGCGAGTGTGCGAGAATAGGACGGACAGGTGCGTGGCTTGGGTCTAGGTGGTGTGGACGAGGCGAGACAAGACGAGACAGAGCTTATTCGGACAGGGGGCTTATTGTACTTTGGCTACCAGCCTTCCCGCTTGCTGGCTTTTTATTTATTAATTAAATTTTAATTTTTTTTTGGCTCTCTGGCGGCATATTCCTTACTATTGTACTCCGTATATTGTATCTTATAGTACAGGTACTTACTGCAGACCGAAAGCATCAGTAGGTACTCCGTACTCCGCAGTTACTCCGTACACAGACAAATACGGGATGTGCACACAGCAGCGTACGTACGACGTGAAAAATGGGGCAGCAGCCTGTGCGCCTTCAAAGATACAAATACTTCAGAAGCGGAGTATGCGAATCAGCTATTTGCAAAATCAAATTATTAAGGGATAAAACTGGTAAGAAAGGCGAGGGGCGGAGAACGAGAGCCAAAGGTTGGCGATTTAGGGAAACGGGAAGATGACGACTATGAGGATGCGGATGAGGAACAGATGGATGACGGAACCACGACAGGCGCTGGCTGGACTTTTTTGGTCGTATGAGGAGCTGGTGGGAGAAGCACCAGACTCGACTCCGCTGCACATGGCCGTGACCAGTCAGACCGGCCAGTCCAGCCAGTGGATGCTTTGTGCTCAAGTGAGCGGCTCATTTGGCGTCTCTGGGAGTTCCTAGTGGTCAATGGTACTGACTGGCCAGCGGTCATTCGTTCTGTTGGTGCCTGGCGGGCGGCAGTGGGCATTGGGGCTTGGGGCCTTGGGGTGAAACAAGGGGGGGGAGGGCGCCAGCAAGGGCAGTGGCAGTGAGGCTCGTGACAGGTGTGGTGGTCCAGCAGGGTTCCGACAAATCGCATTGATCGCCGCCAGCGAAGTATCGAACGCACCAGAACCTGCACAATGAGGAGCATACTCGAGTACAACACAGCACAGCACAAACAGCATAGCGCTACGCACCCAATACCCTGCAACCCCCTCCCCCTCCTCGGTATCGGCTGTTTACTGATGAGAGGGTGGATGACGCTGGAAGGTCCGGACTTGCAGCGGCCGGTCAGTGGCCACCACCAACAGCAGACTGCACTCGCACACGGTGGCGCTAGCTGAAGTAGCAGTTTGTAGAGGCCCCGATCCAGTCAGTCAGTTAACTACCTGCGAGCGTGTGCAGTCTGCTCTTCTTGATTGCTCTGTTTCGGATGCACCAGGCGGCGCAGGGCGCGCCGTCCCATTTACTCCGGCCTACAGCGCCCCCGCAGCTCACTGCGCCTTGTGCACCTCTTCAGTGTCCAAAATGTCGACTGTTTCGCCCCGATGTCGTGCTGCCGACTGTGTATGTACTGTAGTTATTAGCGCCGGTCAACAGCCATTATTAATGCAGGTGAGCTGGACTGTGCTGTGACGGCACTCTGATGGAGGTCCCAAACGCGGAGCATCGCCAGAGCCTGGGCTGCACGCGAGAGTCATCTGCTAACGGCAGCCTGCGCCTTTCCTGCGGCGAGATGTTATTAATATACAAATTTTGAGCGAACGCCCTGGCAGCTGGGACCCAGAACGCTGCCAGTTTCCATTGCTCATCCATCCGCAGCACACGTCGAGTCCCTGGTCAGTACATTATCGATTCTAGGTCCTTGGCATTGTCAAGGCACTGCTACACACCACGTCCCTCGACATTGGCACTTGGCGCAGTGACCAGTCTTTTTGATAGGCAATTATGCTCAACGGTTGGTCTGATGAGTCTTCAATACAGCGCGCCGTGGTCGGGCCGCATGCAGGTTGCTCGGCCATCCATCCCATCAAATGCGATAAGGCATCCCCTTCCCCCGTCCATCCAAGAGCTAACTAGTTGAGCAGTAATACAAGTAGCTGACTCTAGAGCATCGCCTCGAGCGGCACGGAACGGAACGCCAGATATGATAAGTTGCCCGAAACAGAGCGCCTTGGTGCGAGTCATTCTCTTCCGGTTTTGCAGTTATCAGAGTCAACAGCTCCCAAGCTTCCGCACGCTGGCCGGGCGACACGCGAATGGCTTGACAGGCGTCTATCCGCTTCTGAAGTTCACTAAGGCGTAAACACCAGCCCCACAGGCACCAATGTCCCATTGACTATCCCGTAAGTTACTCCGTAGGCGAGCCATGCAAACCAGCTTGCCAGTTCAAGCCAGGCATCGACCTTCTAGAGGCGCCAGGCAAGGTGAGGCAAACGCGGAACGACACAAGCTCAGTTGCTCCCCGCAAAACGCAAAACACAAAACACGTCAGCAAGGGACGAGCTGGCCCTCGCTTTCGCTACAGTTTGGTTCGCTTTCGCGTTCGCATCATCCTTCGGCATCTTGTCGTCATTACTTTGCGCCATACGCTGTGGCATCCGCTGTGGCATCCGCTGCGGCATCCGCTGCGACATCCGTTGCCGGCAGTCTCTACCTCTGCTCTTGCAGCTGCCAACCACCACGTCCACCACTGCGGCCAATCCAACCAACCAGCCAAGGGACATGTCAAGGATGGCTAGTTTTGCAGACGGCAATAATCATGACTCCTCATACATCACATCCCGGACACCACCCGCTGTGCTCGTAGGTGCCTGAGGAGTTACTAGGACTGCGGTAAAAGTACCTGACTTCCACTCTCCTTTGTCCCATTACTCGGCATTGGGCAAACTTAACTCTTCCTTATTTGCTGCTTCTATCTCACTGATTGGCGCAGTTTATGTGACTAGCGGCCAGTTGACTTTTAATGGCATGGTCTTGTCTGCGGTGCAAGGTCCTGGAGGGACTCTGATGCGAGGTTTGGTACTACACCACCGATGACTGAACACATCCCAGGTCAGGTCATGTCAGGTCTCCATCGTATGTCAACCCGCGGGCCATGAATCCAACTTTTCAATTCGACCAGTATCAACACGGAACGTGTACAAACTAATTGTTGTTAATCCTTCGAACATGCCCCCAGCATCTAGCGCGGTTGTGGATGTGTGTGCCTTGTTGAAAACCTCCACATATACGGGGTAGTTTTTCGACTTTACTCTTGTCACTTATACATTCTGCAGACTGTATGTGCATCTTTGCCAAAAACAGTTGCCGTGTCTCCCGCCATGCATAAAGGTGACAACAACGCAAACCCGGGCCAAAAGCAAAATGGTGAGAATGTGATGGATGCCTGGCACTAGAGCCGCAGAGAAATACGCCAGCATACATGCAGCGTATTCTACAGTGCGTATGATTCGTGACAACAAAATGTGTTGGCTCGGGTGCATGTTTGCTTGCTTGTTGGGTCCAATAACACCCTGGCAAGCGAACCAGGAACAGAGAGTCATGCCTTTGCCACGCACCCAATCATGCGGCTGCCTTGCCCCCGGAGGCCTGTTTCTGTAGGAAAGTACGGAGCACGGGGAGCATATTGTCTCTATCGTGCATATGTGGTACTGTAGTTACTCCGTATGCAGATAAGCTATTGCGGGTCAAGATGGTATTCAGGGTCGAATCGAGTCTCTTGATGGATCACATAAACCGGCCACGTTCAAATCAAAGCCTGTGATTGACGACTTTGCTTCGACCCGGCAGACGCCATCTGTTACTAGCGGTTCAATGTCGAATGGCTTGCGGGCCTTGCTGTTGTTTCCCCTTTTCTCCAGGCCAAAATTATGCCATGATTTGTCGCAATCCCAGCGCAGTTATGCATGTCTCGTTAGCACAGGACGAACACACGGGGAACACGTTAGTTAGTCACTATGCTTCCCCGGACTAACTAACTAGTCCCAGCACCCGCTAGAGGGCAGTAATGTGAAGAGAGTACGGAGTAACTACTTCATAACGACGAAAATTGTTCGCTACGCACGCCTATACCTATAGTAATGCGTAAGCGCTGTTGACGGAGACGCATTGTCTATTGCTCCCAGCAGCAACCAAGCAGCCAGCCAACCATCGGCCCTGTGCTCGGTACTCCCCACGCACCTACAGTAGGTTCTTGCAATGGGGGGGGCACGCAATGGGGCACATCATTCGTCGCGGCGTTCCACAGAGTCACATGAACACGCTATGTACTTGCGTGCTCTAAGCTCCGTGCAATAGTTACCTGAACTGTATATATATATCCGGGCACTCAGTTAGTTACTTAGTCAATGACAAAGCACAGACTACGGAGCACGGAGCAGCTAGCTTGCTGGAAACCGCGGCTCTTATCGGGACGAAGAGCCATCTTCAACCTCAGACCCTTCCCTTCGGCTTCGGCATGTTTTACGTGCTGCTTCCATGGATGTACTTCGAGTGCGTCATTGCACTGCCGCTGCATCCCCGCCACAGCAACTTTGGCGCCATCCCGCCTCGTGCTGACATCACGATCCGGAGCGCTGACGCGAACTGAACTCTCCTCCTGTACTTTTTTTTTCTTTGTCTCCGCCCGTCAAAATCCAACCATCACCTGACCTATTTGTTGAACACACTATGGAATGCTGATGGGAGATGAGGGGCCCGCGTGGGGGAAAGGGGGGGGTTATTCGTGTTCCGTTCAGATCCACCTCCCCTGCTGGACCACGTGTGCCACCGACGAACCAACCAGCCCTGCGATCCATCGAGTCCAGAGTCCTGTCCAGAGAGTCCTGTCCAGAGTCCAGAGCCTCCCTGGCTGCCAACTATACCGTAGCCATGATGTTCCGATGCCCAGATGCACCTATATCACAGAGTGCAGTCATAGGACCCCAGTAACCAAAAAGCAAAGGGCCTCAAAAAAAGGCTCTGTACTCCGTACTCGTCCGTAACCCCCTCCCTTCTCTCCCCGTCTGCGTCGTGTCCGTCCGTGTCTTGCTGCTGTACGACAGACCGACCCATCTAACTGAGGCCGAAACGCCCGGCCAACAGACCCGTTCGCCTGCACTGTGCTGTATTGTACTATACTGTAACTATAATCCATTGTATTAAGGAGGGCCGGGAATCCTGTCTTGTCCCTCAACGCCGTAAATGTGCGGCGCCACGCAGCTACCTCGCATACCGTCCACCGTAGAACTTATACATGGCCGCTTGTCAGGTACTCCTGTTGGGGGTGCCTCTCGGCCGCCAAAGTCGGGTATTTAGCAGACCTTTCCTTTGTGTGTTCTGTTGTAGCCATTCTTGTTTTTTTCATACGAGTCCTACAAAACTTGCTTATAGGAGTCTATTAGATCTCGCATCTGGTTGACCAGTTTGTTCTTGATGTTTGCTGTTCTTCTCATCTCGCGCCGCCAAACTAGTAGATGCCTACCCTGGACCTTTGCTCCCTCGATTGCACAACCTCTTTGCTGTTCAGTTCTTCACATGCATCAGATATTCTAGCGTCAGGTTGAAAACGCTATTTGGTGCAGATATTCAGCATAACGAAATCGGGTGATGATGATTATGGAAGCTCTGCAACCGAGAGCCTGACAAGCGACAGGTGTATTTTTGATCTCACCATTGCCATGTCGACATATCGACAAGGAGACACCAGACTTCAGACATGGACGGACACACACAACTTTATCCAAAATATGGCAAGTCAATTTCCCATTTCCACACGCTACATCATGGTCCCAATACCACATCCCAAAAAACAGATAATCAACGCCGTCGCGCCAGTCTGGAGACCTCTATTACTTCGCCGATGTTCGAAAATATGAAATCTCGGTAGTTCATGTCAATCCTCCATCCAGGACTGGGCATTCCGTTTCCCATTGCGCCTTCATGATGCCAATGGCCGGCTATCTATGAAGGCCATGACCCCTGGCCCTATACGAACCAGGAGGGGTATCTGTGGTATGACAAGAAAGAAAGAAGACAAAAGGAGAAGAAAATCCAAGCGTCGCAACATCCACGTTGCCGTTTGATATCCAAAATAAATCCAAAACATCCATGCTCATCAAATGCTTGAACTTGCGTTCATGTAACTACCGGGTAGGTAGGTCTCTCTTTTTTGGTTGTGTCGTTTAATGGCCCCCATCCTTCTCAACGGTGGGAAGCTCCTTAATAGCCTCCGTGATAATGCTTAGACCTTTACGGAGCTCGGCCTCCGTAATAACCAGGGGAGGGGCAAATCGAATGATGTCCCCGTGGGTTGGTTTGGCCTACATGCAAAGAACGCTGATTAGCCCACAGTGAACAATCAATTGGGGGGGCGGGGCGGATTGACCCTGCGGCGTGACTTACCAGAAGACCTTTCTTCTTCAGGAGCATGCAGAGATCCCAGGCAGTGCGGCCAGAAGCTGCGGACTCATCAATGACAATGGCGTTCAGAAGGCCCTTGCCACGGATGGTTTTGATAATGGGGGATTTGAGAGCAGCAAGACTCTCCCGGAAGATGTTACCAAGACGCTCGGCGTTGGCAATCATGTTCTCCTCCTCAATAAGTTCCAGGGCTCGGATGGAAACTGCACAGCCTAGGGGGTTACCACCATAAGTAGAGCCATGGGTTCCGGGCTCAACGACGAGCATGACGTCCTTGCTGCTCATAACGGCGCTGACAGGGTACATGCCGCCGGAGATGGCTTTGCCCAAGGTGACCATGTCGGGTTTGATGCCAGACCACTCAGAGGCGAGCATGCGGCCCGTTCGGCCGATACCAGTCTGGATCTCGTCGCAGATGAGGAGAACGTTGTGCTTTTTGCAGAGAGCGTGGACTTTGACCAGGTAGTCCTCATCCGGCACAACCACGCCGGCCTCGCCCTGAATTGGCTCAACAAGGAAAGCAGCAGTCTGCTTTCCATGGGCTTCGAGCACCTCCTCAAGGTCGGCAACATTGTTGAATCGAATGGGCTTGCCAGTGGAAGGGCTGGCGGCGCCAATGTTGGGAATGTAGGGGCCATAGTTGTCCTTGGACTCGGGATCAGTGGATAGTGTAATGGCGGTCATCTGCAAGACAGTTAGTATCTTTGATAGAATTGACCTTGAGCGCGCCACTTGCGCGATGGGAATGCCCGTACCGACCGACCATGGAAGTTTTCGGTGACACAGAAAACGAGAGCCTTGTCCTTCTCAACGCCCTTAACCTTGTACGCCCACTTTCGGGCAACCTTGACTGCAGTTTCAGTGGCCTCAACACCGGTATTCATGGGCAAAACCATCTCATAGCCAAAGACCTGGCGAATCTTCTCGGCCCACTTGGGAAAGACATCGTTATGGAAGGCACGGGAGGATAGAGTCAGACGGCTGGCCTGCTCGGTCAGAGCCTTGACAAGTTCGGGATGGCAATGCCCTTGGTTGACGGCACTGTAGGCGGAGAGGAAATCGAGGTACTGGCGGCCCTCCGGATCCCAGACATTAACACCCTTTGCCTTGGAGAAGACAACTGGCAGAGGGTGGTAGTTATGAGCGGCACACTCATTCTCTGTCTTGATGGCAGCCTCGGTAGAAGCGGCGTGGTACTGGGATTTGGTCCCGGCGACGTATGGTGCACCGGCCTCTGCGTGGGGTGCCATTTTGAAAGGGCAAAAGGAGAGGGAAAAGGTTCACAATTGAAGATGTAAATAGTGAATTAGGCAGGCGATCTCGTTCCGATCAGATCGTATAGACGATAGAGTCTCGTTGCAATGTCTAGGATGTCAGGTTAGTGTGCCATGCGAAAGACATGGACCGGATCAACGAAAGAGGAATGGATGGACACCGCCAATGAAGACACCGAACAGGCAGTGACGTAAAAGCCACAGGCTGGGTACAGCCCGTACCGTCGGGGTACCCTCTTGACCGCACGGGCTGACGCCTGACGGCAAGGTCACTCCGTGCGTCGACGTCGGTAGTCCGGGGTTCGGAGGGGAGAGGAAGGGGGGGGATTGTTTGGCTGCTGCTAAGCACAACTTAGGCAACTACGTACCTTTTTTTTTTTTTAACGTCAATCCCTTAAAACATGCAGTTGCTTATTTGGGCAACGTGCGGGCGTGCTGGAACACTTTAAGGCTTCTGGAAGGCTGAGGAGTGGACGGATTGAACTTGGGAGACAACGATGCTGGACGGACGGAAAATGAAGCAGTTAAAACAGAGACTTCCTTGAGCGGGGTGCCCAAGGCATTCCCCCTTCCATTTATACGTGGCACGAGACGAGAAAACTTATCATGGCCTCGACGAAGTTTGCCCGCCGCTATACCCCTAAGTGCAAGTGGACGCGCAGAGCGGAGGCCTGGCGTTGTGAGAGGATGAAAGTGTTGGCTGGACCGGAACGTCAGTGGTGCTCTGTGGTGCCACACCTTTGCGGGCACGGGGCATCGGCGCTCATGGATAATGACTTGTTAGATGCATCAGAATCAGAATGCCGAAGCCAGCCGGCCCACCAGGAGGGAGGAGGAACGAGTTGCCAATGGATACCGGCGTGAAGGGCGGCGACAGGCGGCGACGGGCGTCGAAGATATGCTTCCCTTGGCGGCTTTGCCGGTTGGCTCCAGGCTGCCGACAGATATGACACTCTGCATGGCAACTATAGATGGGCGTGGCGGAGCCGGACGGCATGCATAATAAATCAGAGGCCTTTGATAAAACACTGGCACCAAATTGCCCGGCTATCTCTGCCTCTCCCTCTCGACCGCTGGCTTCTCCGCCTGGTCTTACTCGCCCTGCCCCGAGTTCCACAACGGTGGCTGACCGACCCCCCGAAATCGCCTACACGGGCAGAGATACGGCAGTACGGCTCCGTAAACCACATGACAGCTGGCCAATGGAGGGGCAAGTATTACGTGACGGCTACTCTCCAAACCTGGTCCATCCCCAGACTATCACCGTATCTGAAGATCTAGTCCGTTGCGCTATTCGTTCGGGGGCCATCTGGAACACGTAGAGACAACCAGCCGCCGGAATCCTGGGATGGGTGACATGCCGTCGGCGGCGTTGCGACGGAGCACTGCGGTTCGCTGGCTTTGATGCAGCCTTCCCATGCGTCTCGTGGAGATCACCTTTAACGCTCAAACTGGTGTCCATGTCAGCCTTTGGCTGCCATCTGTGAACGGAGTGCTCCGGCTTTCCTGCATGGCGCTTGGGCCTGCTGTGCAGGAGCCATTCACGTACTCCATACATGCACAAAGATAATGAGATAGCTGTCGAGGCTTGTTGAAAACCGGTATCGACCCTGATTGCCCTGCAGGAAGGACAGAGCTCGTTGCTACTACCCGCAGCGAGGCTGTAAAGACGATTGGCAGAGCCTTGACTGGATTGGCCACGAGCCCCGACACCGGCAGCCGCTGCTCTGGACGGCTGGGGAGACCCACCGTACTTGAGTTTGTGTGAACTACTCCGTACGGTGCGCCAGGCGGCTTCTTACCCAGCATCGTGATTGGCCCGCAAAAGCCAGATGTGCAGTTCGTCGACCTCGACATGTCGAACATGCTTCCCATCCATATAACTGGTAACACCATTTAATTGACCCCATCACTCCCGGCACTAAACCCGGCCCGGCAATTGCAGAGTATCTACGGAGTAGAAGCATTGTCTTGATTCTTTTTTTGTGTCTAGTCCGGTCTGCCTATCCAAATGAGCATTGACGTTTGTACAGCCTCATAACCCCCTTTTGGAAGGGACCTCACTCGAGTGGTTGTGTGCGCCATCCTTTGGATCAAGCAAACGCATAATGGCAACTACCACTTCACATATTCGCCGTAATGAGCGTAATCGACCAATCTTCCTTCAGAATCTCATCATAATACGCCTAATTAATGCTTGGTGGATCAATACTTTCTTCCAACCCGATGAGTTTTTCCAGTCCTTAGAGCCGGCATGGCGTCTCGCATTTGGTCCTAGCAGCGGCGCATGGCTTACCTGGGTATGTAATATCCTATATCCGGATTTCCCTCTTCTTCTTCCAAATCTAGAAATTTCTATCAATTACTAAAAAAAAACCCCCCGAATGGCAGGAATGGCACCATCATTTAAGATCGTCGCTTCACCCCATCATCTTCTCGGCTGGCTATATAGCTGCCGACCTGCTGTCAAAACTCCTTCCTGCGGGCCACATGCTGCGAGCCTCCATTGTAGTTGGCTCACCAAAGGTATTGCAGGCCGTATGTGCAGGCCTTTGTGATTGGTACACCTGGCAGCTTGCAGTCAAGATCTTCGGGCCTGACAGCAACACGTCCTTTTTTGCAGTATGTCCCACCCCCCTTCCACCCAAAGCCCTTTCCGCTGGGCATAATGACCAGGCAGATCTCGACTGACAACGCAAATTTAGCTTTTCCTGCAGCTCTTCAACCCGTGGCAATGGTACTGCTCTACCCGTACCTTTTCCAACTCTTTGGAAACCACTCTCACAGTCATGGCTCTGTACTACTGGCCCTGGCGAGTCTTCGGTACCGCAACGCCCACCAAGGAGAACCCGAGGCCGGCGAATGTCCTAGGAGGCATATGGAGACTTCGAGCATCCCTCTGTTTGGCAGCGCTTGCTGTTGTCTTACGGCCTACGAACATCCTCATTTGGGCCACAATTGCAGGCATGGCTTTGACGAGAGTGTCACTGAAAGGCGCCTCACCCGTAACGTGGTCCATGGTGCTCGTACTTGCAAGAGAGGCCGTTCTCTGCGGTGCGTTGATCCTCGGTATATCCGCCGCATCCGATTACTTCTACTTTGGAGTCTGGACATTTCCTCCCTATAACTGGCTCAATTTCAACATCTCCAAGTCCCTGGCTGTCTTTTACGGCCGCAACCCGTGGCACTACTATCTATCTCAGGGCTTGCCCCTCCTCTGCACCACCAGCTTGCCCTTTGCTCTTTGGGGCCTCTACAAACCCGGCGCAGCGTCCACGAACGAAGCCAACGCCCTCCGAACGATATCCTACGCCGTCTTCACCACCGTAGCCGCCCTGTCGTCCATCTCCCACAAGGAAGTCCGCTTCATCTACCCTCTCCTCCCCATTCTCAGCATCTTAGCCGCCCCTCACGCCGCTACATTCTTCACCTCGCCATCCCAATCATCCTCCAAGACGGCCCTGTCCCGCCCCCGTATTCGCAACAAGCCATGGCTCTTCTCAGCCCTGGGCGTCAACCTCCTCCTAGCTGGCTATCTGTCCTTCCTTCACCAGCCTGCCCCTCTCACAGTCCTCTCCTACTTGCGCAAAGAGTATGAGCGTATACACCCGGCATCTGTCGAACTCGCGCACCGTACCGACCAGGTTGCTCCCGTACCGGGGGACGAGATGTTCGCCCTGTTCCTGATGCCTTGCCACACTACGCCCTGGCGGTCCCACCTCTATTACCCGGGCCTGCAGGCTTATGCGCTCAGCTGCGAACCCCCATTGCACACGCAGCCGAATACACTGGAGAGGGAAACCTACCGCGATGAAGCAGACCGGTTCTACGATGATCCTGTTGCATTTTTGAGAACTGAGCTTTTTGCACCGCACCGTAACATGTTAACCCCCAGGTATATCGTGGGATTCGAGGGCATCGAACCCTGGCTGCTGGAGTTTCTGGAAACTACCGAAGGCAAGGCTCTTGATATCAAACCGCGCCGTGTGTGGGGTGGCTTCAACGGGCTCTTCAACGAAGATTGGCGAAGAGCAGGTCGTATGATCGTCTGGGATACCGGGGTCTACAGCGACGCCCCCCCAGAGAAGAAGAAGAAGAAGGCTCAGGGAGAATCCGTGTATAACAAGCATTGATATGGTCACGCATACGGGCATGAACAATTCGAGATTAATGTACTCTAATATATAATTGATATATTGTAGGCCGGGGAATACGCAAAAGGATAAAATAACCATCCTGGGATATCATTGGTGGAGGAGCGGCTCGTCGACTTTGCGCATCAATATCAAGCTAGTTCCTCCCGCGTCCCTTCGCTCATGAAACGAACAAGTCTGAATAAAACAAGATTCAAAGGGGGAATCAGAAATGGCAAGTAAGATTAGGAAATAAACAATTAACGACCTCGTCGCCAAGCTCTTTTGGGCTTCCCCATACATTACACTGCAACTATTGTCAAAATATTCTCCGGTCAACCGGCCTTGCTAATCTACTTTTAAAACGGGCTGTGGAGATTGATTGGCACACGAGGGTGGTGCTTTGGGTATGTATGATGCGTATGCTTAAACATTCCAAATTGAGGCAAAATGCGAGATATGTGGGCTGGCGACGTGCCCAAGCCCAAAAGGATAGCAAAAAAGGAAAAAAAAACTGGAAGTAGTGACAGACAAAACCATGTCTTGACCAAGCAGAATAGCTCCGGCGCCGGGAACAAGAAGCGGCTCTTGCTCCGTGAACAGGTGGTATGAGGTGTCGCAATCAGGTTTAGATCCAGCGTTAAACAAGAAAACCACCACAAATCACTGGTCGTCATGACCATATCCAAAACGCCAGATCATCATCAAAATCTGCTCAATGAATGACGGTAGTAAGCCCAAGGTGGGCGCGGTAGTAAGTTTATCGTTCTTGCTACGTAGGAGCCGCAGCATGCGGCTCGGTGCGCACGCTTTCGGCTGCCGGGGAAGCCTGGGCTTGACTACTCGATTCATTTGTTTTTTCTTGCTGCGTTTGTGTTGACTGAAGGTGCGGCTGTGCGGTTGTTTCCTTAGACGATTCCTTAGGCGCCTCGAAAACAGTCTCAAGTGGAGATGCCGTATCGGAGGACTCGACTCCCTCGACAGTCTTGGCCACTTCTTGTGGCACCTCTTCAGATGATTGGGTTGTCTGGGAGGGTTGAGGTTCTTTCATCTCCGTATGCTCCGTCCGCTTCTCAGTCAAATTCTCCTCCTCTTGATTCTCTCTTTTGACGTCCAAACTCTTCCCGCGGGACTGTGAAGTGGCACTAAACCCTTGTCTGTCTGCATGAGTATCTGCGGGCGGCGACTTGGTTCGGCGGTGTTCGGCATTTTCTTTGGCCTCGCGGTACTTGTTCTTGATCCAACCAATGGGTCCTTTGGCGTCCTCCTTGCCACTGTCCTTTTCACCATCGTGGCTATTTACAAGGTCGATGGGTTGAGATTCAAAAGCATCTTGTGTGAAGCTTTTGCGAGGTCTGCTACCACCACTACCAACAGTGGTTGTACTTGTTTCGGCCCCGGCATTCGACCAGATATTCGCTGGCGAAGTTACCAAAGATCCAGAAGAGCCGCCATTCTCGTCTTTTCTGGTCCTGGATAACCTCCAGCGCTTCTTCTTCTCTTTGTCCGGAGTTTCCGACTGCACGGCCGTTTGACTCTCGGCAATTTGATCTAGATCAGACCCTTCATTATATGAAGAGTGAATGGACGTAGGTGGCGATTTCTTCCCTCGTGTATTGTCGTCGGGATGCAAAGAATTATGAGAGACAATTTGCGACGCTCGTGGCGTGGGCTCGGATGAGATATCACTTGACTGGTGTGGAAGTGATGGCTTTATCTGCGATGGGGACGTCTCGCTCAGCTCAGTCGACTTCTCCGTCACAGGTGGTAAACCTGTAGAATGCGATTCTGTTGTCGTTGGTTGCACTGGGGCAGAACCCACTTGCTCCGAAGCGGGTTGCGTTGATTCCATCGGGTTAGACGATTCAAACGCTGGAGAGGCCGCATTCGAGTGTGGAAGAGAGGTGTTGGAACTGTGCGCGCTTATATTGATGCCTCCCGGTATCCGCTTCTTCTTCAGCTTGTTTGGTTGTCTCTTTTCATTGCCTTCAGTTGGTGAACGCTGAAATAAAGTTTGCAAATTTCTCTCCTTGGCGGGAGCTGGAGTGCCTTCTTGAGGGATTTCCAGTAGCCTTTCTTGACTTGGTCCCGATGCGTGAGTCGTGCCCATGCGTATACTCGTAGCCCCTACTGAGGCTGGAGCTGGACTTGACCCCTGTGATTCTGGAATCGCCATCACTGGTCTTACGGGTGTCATTGGTTCGAGGCGGGCTGGAGACTGTTGACCAGGGCTATCAACTTTTCTAAATTTGCTACCCGCCAAAGCCGGAGACTTCTTGGAAGGGACGGTATTGCTTCGCCCCAGACCGCCAGTCGAAGAGGTAGCATGTGATGGGCTGTGTGATCTGACGCTCCCTTCACCCCTCGAGTGCTTCGACGACACAGATCGATTACGGCGGACCTGGCCTTCTTTTCTAACACTGTTTGCACCTGCGCTAGCATTGGACGCAGTCCTAGTGACTCCCTTTGTGGCTGGAGTTGTAGGTGTTCCCGACTCTACTTCCTTCATTGTATTCTCATCAGCAGCAGTACCCCGCATTCCGATATGGAAATGATCTTGGTTCTCGATCAAGAAGATCAAGACACATTGGTTCAAGCGATATTCCTCCGGTGCCATTGCGTGGTTTGGATGGGAGAGCATTCCGGGCTGGAAGATGGCGGCGAGGTTCTGTGAATTCATTCGATTCTCGTCCGATTTCGCGGCGAAAACTGCGAGCAGGTCGAGGATGTACAAAAGTAGCTGTCTATTCAAAGGCGGGAGTTCCGTAATGAGCTGTTGGTATATCCTGATCGTTGCTTTTCCGTCAAAGTTGTCAACAAACTGAGGGCCCTCGGCGTCGCCTGACGGCTGTTTTGTCGCCCCTCGCAGGGGGTCGCGGAATTTTTCGTACAAATCCAAAGGCACTACGGGCTCGGGTAGATCGTTTAAATATCGACGAAGAACATTGGCGGCGTCATGCACCGTGTATCCGTCCCAAACAAGACCCTTGCCATATCGATCGGGTGAGTCGAAAACTAGTTTCAGCTCCTTGATTCGTTTCTCTGAGCCGCTCAGTCGAAAAATGCCCTCGACTCCGGTCGCTGCGGCGGGTTGGTCAACGGAATATTTTCGAACTTGCTGTAGATCGGAACTCACCTTTCTCTTTGAGGAATACGCCGCACTTCGCCACAACTATGGGAACGTATCCATAAATGTAGCTCTGGGCATTCTCATCAATCAGGGATATGGCAACATTAGCATATGTAATGCTTTGTCGCAGCGGAACTCCAAAAATCCCTGGTGGTCGTGTCTCTACTACACGTCATGTTAAATGTAGTCCAAACAATGCATAATTTGTAATGACAATATGAGCAAAGGTGATATCCGCCGCTTCTGCAAATAATTGAGAAGCCATTTAGCTGGTTTGTGCAAGGGTCTATACCTAGCTAGACGGGTGGCGCATCTGAGTCACGACAAACTCAATATGCCCGATGCGATTCAAATGAGAAATGAAGTTGACTCTTACCTGGTGGTTCATGTTGCTGCTGCTTGGATGGCAATTTGAAGCCCTTCCACCACGATTTCAAGTCACGCTTATTTGGCGGCGAAGCAGGGGTGGCTCCATGTGGTGAGGAATGACGCGATGAATTCGCTTGGTTGGCGGTTGGAATCGGTGACGCCATCGTGAGGAGGAGCGCGAAAGTATAACAACGAGCAACGTTACAATCGCGTTGATTCGCGACGAGTGAGCGACTACGTCAGCCGCCTCACCGGGTCCAGCTTCCGCAACTTCGACGCCGACCAGGCGTGCAACGAGGTTGAGGCGATTCCGTAAATACGAGCGGTAGTTGACGCGTTGGTGAGTGGGGGGTCGATCGAAATGCGATGAACAAAGTACTTGCTCAACGCTGGTTGATATATTGCGACGAGAGTGGCGAATGCGCTTCGGTTGGACTCGCGATGATGGCGAATGGCGAATGGCGACTGATGTGGGCGGTACTATAGATGCTGCTCTCCTGTGATGGGCTGAGGCTGGAAAAGCAGAAGAAAAACTCCGAGACCGTTGTCTAACGTCGAACGAGCGGTCGAATGTCGGATGAGTTAATCGAACGCATAGAGAAAAGTGAGTGCGAGCAGCGGCAGAAACGTGAGCGTAAAGAATCTGAGCAGAAGGAGAGTGAGGTGTTTGGAGGGAGCTGTGGGAGCGGTGATGAAACAAGGCGCGCAGGGCGGGCAGTTAGTTGAAGTGTGGTTGGCTGGAGCGTGATGAGTGGTGTCTAAGTACTAAGTAGCGTGTAGTGTGTATAGTTTTAGTGCGTGGTGTGCGTGATGTGGTGTGCTGTGTCCGGCGCCTGGTGGCAATGCCCGGGCGACGTGGACAAGTCTACCGAGTAACGCAGTAGGCTTGGTCGCATTGGCCAAGGTGCATCGCATTGGCTAAGTGCTGAGTGCGGTGCTGGGTACGGGCTGAGAGAGGTCTACTACAAGTTTGTGCGGCAGGGGAATGGGTTCCAATGGGAATGGAGCAGTCAGACCGGGCTGGCAGTTGGGCTTGAGACTCGGCGCAAGCCTCCAATGTAGACTGCACTGCCGATGTAGCGTCATGACGAAGAGTCTCTTTATCATAAGTACTGCTGCTATGATTTGACAGACATTCGAAAGGGAGAGTGCCAAGGCAAGGGCAGGCCAGCCACACACAAAGGCTCGCAATCGTTTCCGCCCAGCTCAAGGTCTTACTCTACGTCTACCTTGCGTCTACCTTGTACCGGGCGGTTGTGGCAATGGCTTGTGCAGTGAGATTGGAGACCTTGACCCAAACTTGATTTGCTATGACGGAATTGTAACTACTTGCAACACGGAGTACAGGGTACCAGCTAAACCGTCGGCCCTGTGGGTTGGAGAGCGCAATAGAGTCTAGTTAGGTAGAGGCTGGCAGCTGGTGCGAGGTACTCCGTACTCCGTACGAACGAAGGCTATGCAAGCCGCAGTGGGCCTTGATGTGGGCTGGGCATCACTGGAGAGAGGGTGAGAGAGGCAAGAGAGACCAAAGGCTAGAGGCTAGAAGCCGGGGTAGTAACTGGATGCACAAGCAGTCAGCTAGGTACCTGGTGCACAGGTAATATACGGCGTACAATGAGGCAGACTGTGAACTTTCAGTCCCGCTAACTCAAGGATCATCCGCTGGGGGGAAGGTCGCGAGAAGAGGCCGACCTGCAGGGATTGACGGAGTGTACGGAGTATACGGATCTGCATCGACAAAATCCAGTCCAGGCGGTCCAGCAATGGCGGCTGCTGCATCAAACTCGGATAGCTTAACTCTGCACTGCATACGGAGTACGGAGTACAGAGTGATCTAATAACTTATCTACTGGAGCCTTTTGGAGTCAAAAGTCTGAGCCGGTCCAGTGTTCCGGCCGTGCCTTGGCTCCATTTGTGGCGTCCAACTCCCAGTCTGGCGGGGTCGTCTGCGTTTTCGTCGCAGGGCAGAGGAGCTTGGTGCTGCATACAGCGCATTGAAGGCCTAATAATAGCCAAACTATCAGCTTGACTTTTTGCTCGGCAGCCGACTTCATAATCTGCAGACACATGCATCATAATGGGTCACGGAGCTCCGCAACATCTAGACTAAAGCGTCATACAATACGAGGCATTCACGTCTTGCCAAGCTCGTGGGGGCGCCGGTGACGAAAGCCTAGACGAAAAGGGCGAATGCGGCTCCAATAAATGACAAGGCATCGCAGGGAACAGGAGCGTTCCAATTAGCTACTGTTTGGTGTTAGTATCATGATATTGTGTTTTGTTACTTGCTGCGCAAGGACAAAAAGAGGAAGAAAGAAAACATGTAGTTTTCCTATATACTCCGTACTCTGTGGATTATCATGAGGCAGATCGCGTCAAGCACTTCTTGAATCGGTCGAAACACATCCACTATTGCGTTGATGCGTTGATGCTGCCTCACTGGTAGCTAGTAGGAACGTGGTGTTTGGTAGTGTTCTGATGATGGCATCATGAAAGTCGAGGGGTATTTTCGCTCGCTGGGAAGGAACGGCTGATAGTTTCGTCAGCTTCCCCTCCTAGTGCAATTTCACGACCACGATTCATGCCTGGGAGCGATTGATACGGCATTCGTTTGCAACTCAACAAGGCACGAGGGGACAAAACTGGTCGATGTTGGTCGAATCCAACAATAGAGTTTCACAAATTCCAGCACTGACCCGCAAATCCGTCTGCAAAATGCACCCCCGTCCACCCGCCCACCGCAAAGTAACACTTTGACACTCTCATCATGATCTCTGAATTCGGCGGTTCAAAAATGACATTGACCCAGGAGTGTTTCCACATTGTGGACCATTGTAAGCTCCGCATATGCGCATGAAGATAAGACTAAGAAACAATTGTGTCGGCACAGCTCCAGCATCGCTTCCTTGACCAGAACCGTTTCCAAATTTGGATCCGACAGGGATTTGCTGTCTATCATGTCGCTGTGCGCTCCCCCAGACACGCAGATGCGCAGCAGATCCGACGACCGACGGAACCCTACGGAACCCTGAAGATCAGCAATATCGGTCAGCCAGTCAACAGTGAGCTTGCGGCTGCATTGTTGGCCCGATGGAAGCATCCGTTGATCCCGCCCAGCTCAATGTGGGGAAGAGAGATCATCAATCATCCCTCCTTCGCCACTATAGAGCTGCGATTTCTGCAATGGCAAGGAGGTCAAGGCACACCTTGCACTCTGCTGGCAGTCCATCAAGTGGTGCGTCCAAATCGCGAGAGGAAGACGTCACCAGAGTAGCTAGAGCTAAAAGTCTTTGGTTCGTCAAACGCCCAGCCTACTCTTACCAACAGCCACCCAGCATGAACGTTTTATGGATTAAGAGGGCATGTGGCGAAACAAACGAGGTTCCTGGAATATCAGAGAGGGTCATTCGAGTGTTCCTTGGAAACTAATACGGGGACTGCCTTGAGATGGGCGGCTGAAGTCGCGTGCAGAGGAACTCCTCCTCCCTGGCCAGTCAGAGTAACAAGGTGATATGCAAATGTGACGAGGCCTTGTTAACGGCCAGGCTGCAGCATCACAAAAAACACGAGTAAACATGAATCTGTACAAGAATTAAAAATAATAAACAATAAAAAGGAAGAGGGGAAGGAAGCTCTTCCCGCTCAGGTTTCTATCATCCGTCTACCCCGACAACATCTTGTAACCTTACCACTGCACTCCCGGCATGGATGCGCTCTCGAGACATGTGAAGCTAGACCCGAAGTGTTTGAAGCAACATTAGATGCTTCAGAAATTACACCACTTGAGCCAGGTTTATCGAATTCACTTCATCGCAGACTATAACGAGGCTCAGTAGCCGGAACGCGTTCGACTACATCGCAGTGGTTGTTCAAAGCCTAGGTAGCATCAGACATGACAACTATGACGGATCCAGATATCATGAAAGTATTCCCAAAAACCTGCGAGCCACCTCGACAAAGTATTTGATCTTCGTTAAACGGATGTTTTAGATACGCTCGTTAGTAACCTGATTCCACGACATGGAGGAGCTATTAGCAACTTAACCCGGACGACCCTAGGCTTAGAGCCTGATCATCATCCTTCAGATCAACGTGAAAATCCCCTCCGGTTTCCATTTCTTATGTTGGAAGCCAAGCCGGGGACATAGGAAAGGGATTGAATTCTATCCAGATACAGTCTTGCTTGCCATCAAAATGTTTCTCGATGGCCATAATAAACTACGAATTACTGCGGCAACGCGAACAAAATGGCAATTTGGGCTGATGGTGTAGCATTTTTATTAGAAACGAAGCGATTGGCTGGTATCTTTAGTCTTTCTGTAGCCTAGCAAGCTGAAAGATCACACAATAGGCAATATCAACTATTAGTAGGTTACGTGAAGCGAGATTTCTGCGACATCATATGCTCATATCGCGCAGCTAGTGGTTAGTGTTTGGCAAGGCTCTATTTTACAACGCGAAAACACCTGGAAGCTATTGCATTTGATGGACTTCATATTTGATTGGGCGCGAGACATTAACCGGACAGACAGTATTACAGAACTTGGAGCTATAGCTTCTGAAGCAAGCGACGCCGAAACAGTAACTCTCAACGACAGCGGTATACACTCTTCGCATCCAGACATTGAAGATAATCAAGCAAAGAAACAATACACACGAACTGAGTAACATCGAAACCAAACTGATGGTAGAGCAGTGGAATTCGTTGGCAGCTTGCCACAGCCGCTTCTAAGCGAAATGCTCTCAGTTCATTCTACAACCTCTCGGATTCATGTGCATCGGTCCACTGAGCGTCCACTGAAGAGGTCATATTGCATAAGCAAATATTGAAAATTCCCCGATTAGATGAAATACATGCCCGTTGAAACAAAATAGAACCGAATTCTCAAACACATTGTTGTGAATATTTGGCATAGATGATCCTCACAGCCCCCTCCCCCCGGCCACCGTGAACCCGCGATGGAAACAGAAATGGGATGATTTCGTTATATGGCTAAAAAGTGTACAGTCATTGCACAGGATAAGCGGGAACTGATGAAATATCTCTCTTCAAGCCATAGAATCCACATTGGGCTCCAGAAACCGCATCAGCCTGGCCATCAGACTATTTCACACTTTTACTTGAAAACCTGGGAGCATTGTATAGCAAGGCGTTCATGGATTCCAGTGTTCAGCACTCTACCAAGCTATGGTCGAAACGGGCCACTCAGAAGGCCCACAGCTCCTGCACAAATATAACGTCGGGATTGTTGCGATTTCCATCGTCTTCCAACATCTGAGCATGCAAGACTCCAATGCGCAGGACATAACAAAATGCGCAGCAGATATCTTGCAAGGGTCTGTCGTCATTCAGCAGCAGGATCCTCGACGCGTTGAGTTTCTCGTCAGATGGATGATTGCAGACCCACCGATAAGAAACCGCACCCCACTTATCCGCTTATCGCCCATTATCGCCCAAACCCATCCATCACCTCTAGTTACAAGCTTCCCTCCGTCCAGCGATACGAAATTTCATCGTCATCAGGAGACTCCCTCATACCTATCCACCTCCCAACCACACATCCAATTCATCACACCCAAACACCTCCTCCCATCATGGACATGTACGTCGCCCACCCCTATCCCACCTACGTCTTCAATTCTAACGCAACGCAACGCAACGCAGGTTAACACAGGCCGAGCAGCGCACGCTAGAGCAGCGCATGCAAAAGCGTCAAGTCAAGGAGTTCATGGGTGTACGTTTCCCCCCTCTTCAGCCACGGACTATATAACACAGAGGTGCCGGCCTGTTACTAACTTGACGCCCGGCCCTCCCCTTCTCAGGCCTTTGGTGGCCTCGTAGAGCACTGCTTCACCTCCTGCGTAGACGACTTCACCTCCAAGGCCGTCTCGACCCGCGAAAACGGCTGCGTTAACCGCTGCGTGCTGAAGTGGATGGCCACCCAGCAGCGCGTGAGCGATAGATTTCAAGAGCATAACGCCCAACTCACGCAGCAGATGCAGAACAAGTAAACACGTCAGACGGGTCACGGCGCAACTTGCCAAAGGAATCGAAATCGTCAGGATGGCGTGTAGACGATTCGAAGCAAAAGGGGAAAAGGCGCGACACTTGGGTTAAATACAGACGCAGTTTTGCAAGACGAGCTCGACATGGTGGTGACTGCGATTAAAAGAATTTGGAAGGATTGATTTATGACGACAAATCTCCATGTGTACGATATCAGTGATAGGTAGTAGGATTGATTCTCCTAGGAGCAAGGAGCGGGAATCATTGCATAGGAAGTGGACGACTCATTGTATTGGATGGCGTGTGCTTATATGGAGTCAAACGAAGCTTGCAGGATGAGAGGGAACGTGTATTATCATCATCAACTTCTTAGTGTTGGAATAGTCACAACAATCAAACCAAGTCACTACAAGGCATGTCCAAAGGTTTTGCTTCATAGCGACGAGTATGACTAATCTCCACCACCCACTCTATTTCACCACTATGTTGAAACACTAAATACACGCTGTTCACAACACAACTTTGTTCTTACACGACAAATGCGGCCCATTTTATTCCAACGCCTGGTCCCAGTACGGTGTATCCCGCCATCTATCAAAATGTTTTCTTCACTTCCGAGAAGCTTCATCTTTCCCCAGGCAAACCCAAAAAGGAAAAAAAGAAGAAGCACCAACAGAACTGCTCTGCCACCTAGTCCAATAGAGCGTCATTGTTTTCTTAATTCTCAAGTTCCTCGCTCAACACATCCCTCACTGTCTCGAGCTGCGATACAAGCTTCTCCTCCAGCACGTTTTCACTGCCGCCCGCAATTCCTAGTTCTCTTCGAGTATTTCTCCATTCTGTCTCGCGGGACCCCAAAGGCAATAGGCGTTCCTTGAGCAATCGTTTGCTTGAAAGCCAGAACTCAACATTCTCCAACACTGCTGTAGCGTCCCACCCGACGGCGGGAATATCCCGATTGTTGTTGGCTCGTAGTGCTGAGAGTACCCTTGTCAGCAGTGCCAAAGAATGTATTTCGGACGTTGCTAGCAGCGTTAGATACTGTGACGAAGACTCTGACTTTGTGCGAGAAGCTCCGGGTGCCTCGAAACGATCCACGCTGGCCTCGAGCAGGTGAGAAAATTGATTCAGCACGTATGTTATTTCGGAAGCGAGTGTAGCGCCAAGCGCTGCTAGTAAATTGAGCATCAGCGGTAAGAAACCTTTTACCCAGATAGCATAAGACCTCTGCGCGACTGGCGTGTCTGCATAAGGTGAGACGGTGGATCTCAGCATGTATTTCGACAAATTCGCTGACAGCAGGCTGCCGAGAACACCGTCACAAGCTAGCTGCTCAGCAACAAGAGGTAGTGTTGAGAGCTCCAACAGGAACAAGATGCTCAGTTCGCCGTAAACGGGGTCGCCTTGTTGCAGTAGCTTATCTGCCCACGAGAATAGAGACGTAGCAGCATTAACGGCGTCATGCGCAGCCATAATGTTCAAGATTTGTGTCTGCGACTGGTCCATATTCGGCAAGCTCAGGCAGGCCTGCAGGATTGCGGTCAACAGGGCCAGATCCTCAGGGAAAATATCAGGGTCATTGTCATGAATGAGGCTCACAAGCGAGCGGAAACCCCTTCCTACAACATGATCTAGAATGTTGAGGACTGTTTGTGTTACGCTAACAGTTGAACCGCCGAGGTCTACTGCCGACTCAGAAACGCCTTTGTTGCCAGAAAGATGATATGATCTCAGCGTGACAAAAAGCGACTTTAGTAGTATGCGATAATAAGGGATAGAATTCTTGCCAAATGGCTCTTCAACGCCTTGAATCGTTCCAACCAGAGTACCTAGCAGTTGATTGATATCCTGGACGGCAACGGACAATTTAGCAAGCCGTTGGACTAATACCAGCGCTAAACCTGCCCGAGCATCGATAAGTTTGACAAAGATGCTTTCAGGGCCAGGCGCACCTTGATTTGCGTTTAGGCACTGCTGTGCAACCTGGAGCATTTGCTTCGCTACCGTTTCATTATCCGGTAGACTTGTACTTAACTCAACAAGTAAGAATTCCCAAGCATGAAACAGAGCCTAGTGAAAGATGTGAGTCAGCGGTTCCCACAAGTGATACGCAGTTTTCAAGCCGGTACTTACTATTTGGGCGTCAACCAGTGATAAGTTTGCGTTTGCTAGCTCCATTTCGTTCTTGAACCCATTGTCCTTTCGTCCAAGCCAGCCCGGATCGAAGCTCAACATGTCGTCAGCACGCTCTACGTCGTAGTAGTAGTTCTTGCCCAGCTGCCGAGGCTCCAGAAGTGTCCGTTTGAAGTTGTCTAGTGAGCATCCAGCATACTTGTTCGCAAAGTTCTTGGCAAAGTTGTTGTGCAATGACTTGTTATACCCGGTCACCTCCACTCCGTCACGTAGATAATAATCCAGGTCGGAGACAAGACTCTTAGCTAATGCGTCCGAGCCACCTTGATGTCTCGAGTGGTACAGTTGCATTGCCAGAGTCTCAGCAATATATGCTGCTATTCTAGCATCAATGCTCGTTCGGATAGCATCTGACTTGACAGTCAAATGAGACGGTTTAAGATCGCGTACATAAGCCCGTAAACCGTCAATATATGAAGTATCTTTGAGAAGGGTGAAAACTGTCCATGGCCAGTAATTTTGAGCGGAAGCAACGAAGTCCAAGATGGCCAGAGACTCTTTTGACTCTAGGTCCTTCAGCTTTCTTAGCTTACCGAGTGCGGTGGCAAAGACCGAGTCAGCAGACAGCTCGCTCTTCTTGATTTCTTGCTTCATGGCCTCCCTGGGGGTTTGTCCAGTGAGAAGGCAGTTCGACATCCATTGTTGTCTGTTGCGGAGGATAGAGGAAAAGAACTTCCACGTAGCGCCCACTTCTAATGTCAAATTGAAAGGTCTACCTAGGTGCGCCAACAATTGTAGGAAAGACTTGGAAACCTGAGGTCCTAGATATCCGAGGAGGGACGGCGGCTCCGAGTCTTCAGATCCTGCATTGATAACAAGCGCCTCCAGTAACTCAATTGACCCGGCTCTGAACATGTCGGAGACAGCACACAAACGGGCAAGAAGTGTGGAACTTTTGAAGAGATTGGTTTCAACCATGGTAGAAGACTTGTCCAAATAACTCGCAGCCCTAAGGAGAGTGGCGGAGAATCGCAGGATTGAGTTGGCTTGACGGCGAGCGATTGTGCCTCGAGTAGGATACAGAGTCGACTCGGCCATCGTGAATGTCGTAATTAATGAGGAGAGAATGGGCTGGAACCGAAGCGTTCCGCTTGTTGGAGTCATGAAACAGTCGACAATATACGAAGCTGCAGGCCTTAAGCAAGATATTAGGCCATCAGACGTAGGTGACTCGCCCATGCTATAGCTGTACACAATCAGCTTGTTCAGCACAGGGGTAACGCTGTTCAATAATAATAAACGGCTGATATCCGTGTCGAATCGCCACGTAGATGTGCTCTCAAAGACATCGACTGAAGCATGTGCTATAGACGTGCTCACTTTAGTCAGCACTTTGTCTGCAGTTCCAAGCCAAGGATTCATCTCCGCCTTTGGTCTAGTAGCAAGTTTGTTTCCAGCACGACGCTGAACAGCCGAGCCCATAGCTGTGTCAATCAGTCCAGAAAACAACAAAAGTGACGAGTTCAGAAACTCAAATCTCTCCGAGACCAAGTCAAGGTTGCCGGTGATCTTTGCCAATTTGCCTGCTCTTGAGTCGGAGTTGAGCAACTCACTTCTAGCCAGGTAAGACCAAACCCGGCTTGGCTGAGAGGCCAAGATAGAATCCAGAAACTTCACACATGAATTCAACACGTTAATCGCCTCCTCCTCGCTCATGGCAAGTTCATCTTGCATGTAGTAATCCATCGTGTCGCATATCACTGTCACAATATCTTTGCCGCCGCTAATATGTTTACTCATCTCAGCCAAGAGATTGCTCTCTTCATGGATAAGGGCAGTGCTTGATTGTGGTCCAGCACGAAGAGACTCCATCCGGAAGAGACTCGCGAATAGAGTGATAACCTCGGCTACCTCTTCTGGCTGCAGCATTCCCAATTCGCATCGATACCCCTCCTTCACAAGATTAATTTCGAGATGTCGCCCAAGTAGAGAGAGCGATGAGTGAGGATATTCCATGAGGACCACTCTGCCAGTATCAGTGATAAACCTGCCATAGCTCCCAACCGGCAGTCTGTAAGCGTCGTCCTCTATATACCGCCTGCTCCACGAGGAGGACAAGGATATAAGTGGCACCTCCTCCAAGAGAACAAATGCGTTGGTGTTCTCGTCCTCTTGAACCAATTCATAGGCCTGAAACGAATCTGGAAGTGTAAAAGTTATAGTTGGGGTTAATCTCAGCAAGGCCAGGATAAAGTTGGATCTGTCTGGGTCGGTCGTGTCCATAGCGGCGGTGCAAAGAGCTTTACACATGCTGATAAATGGTAGAAACTCGTAAGGGTATCGGTCAAGTGCCTGCTGAAAGTAAAATTCCATAGTATACTCATCTTGAAGCATACTCGTCAACACGTCTTGTGACGGATCAAAATCATGGCTGGGTAATAGTTGCCAGTATTCCCGGCCCTGAGACAATTGCGCGAGCAGAGAGCTGACTGGTCCAGATTGATATCCAATAACAGGGTAGGAGACCTTGAGAAGCTCAAGAAACGTATTCCTCAGTCGAGAGCTGAGCAATGGAGTCATGCTGCCTTCGGCGGATGGACCCAAGCTATTCGCCATATTGGCCATGATATCAAAGACCCTCCCATGCGCCGTAGCTCCAGATGCCAGCTGCTCAACAACCTGCAGGTCCTTTGCCGACGTGATATTCTCAAGAAAGCCATCAAACTTGGAAGATTCAATAGAGAATATACTACCAGCAGAATTTCGCCGGGCCGTTGGTCGAATAACACCACCGGATTCGAAGGTCTCCCGAGCATTTTGTTGCAAAAGATTGTCTCTTTTTTCGGTTCGACTTTGGTATGACACATTCATGCGGTGGAGCAGAAGTGTCCAGGCAAAAATGACCGGCGTTGCACTTTCACAGTCGAGGCTGGCAGCATTCATCACACTTTTGTGTACTTGCTCCAGAACGTCCGACAGAATCAAATACGAGTCGTACATGTCATCAGATGGTGTTGGATCGTCTTCTCTTTCGGCCAGAAAGGTCAAGGATCGAGCAGGCTTGAGAAGACTCAAGGAAACACCTACGGCCAGTGTTTTCAGCGGCAGAACCAACTCTCTGATTGCTTCATTTATCTACTGAAATGTTAGTAAATCGTGTCGCCAGAAGCAGAGTCAAGTCACGAACAGGTTGAATGGTGTCAAAAAAGTTGTACATATCCATCAAGGAAAACCATTGGTTAATCACGCTTGAAGGTGGGAAATCGTTGCCGAGACTGTCGACGACTTGAAATACCACCGAAAGCGAGTGAATGACCTCTGTGAGTAATGTTCTTAGCCAATTTAGCTCGATTTCATCTCGAAGCAGCAAGCCATCGTCAGTAATTGATATAAGCCCTGCCTCTAAACTCGCCATGCATGTGGTAACTATTTTAAGGTAGCCAGAGAGAAACGATACGCTTTCGTCCTTCAAGTTGGGAGATATTTTGAGTCTATAGAATGGCGCTAATTTGTCGCCGTCGCGAGCAAATATTGGCAACCGTCCGTATAATCTGATAGATTGCAAGTAACCCATAGTCATCATTAAATATTGTCGCTCGGATAGGAAAATGTCGAAGAGCCTTTGCCGTCTAGAGTCGGGTTTCTCAAACTCGGAGATAATTTCGTCGGCGTCAAGGGCTGCGCCGGGACCCAAATCGGTCATGAACGATGTCCTCTGTCCTTTCTGAATTCCAGCTGCTTCTTGCAAATTTTTTGCATCTTGAGACGACAGCGGTCCGACAAGATGCAAAGAAGGACGAAATTGGAGCTCAAGGACAGCTATGCGCAACGCAGCAACCAAGTTGAGTTTCGCACTCTTGCTCAGCCATTGGGCATCTTCCTTGAGAAGCTTAATATCGTATTTGTCGGCCGATGCCGAAGTGACGTTAATGGGGGCGATTTTGGTTTCGAAGTCTTTCTGAGAAGCATCGCTCGGTGGCGCAAACGCAATAGCTGGATCTTTCAAAATCGTATGGATATATTCGTCAGATATAAAGCTGATGATTTCGGCGCTCTTTTGCCGTCTTCCGGAATCATCTGATAATGCAGTAGCAACATGTTTCCAAGACCTGGGCGGGTCTGTTAGCAAGCAGACAAACCTCTAACAAAGAGAGCTGGGTGTATGAAGCTCACAATAGAACCTGCTCGCCTGAGAGACAGTCTCCCAGGGAGGGGAAATATCTGCTGTTAGACACCGGCGCCATTGCCACGAGCGTCAATATAGTGGCAGTGGCACGCGATGCATCACCTAAGAAAATGTGGTGATAAGATGTTGGTGTTGACGCGATTCAGCCGCGAACTTGGCAGCATCTGACGGCTGACCTGCAAGCTCACTGCTTGGTGCTGCTAAAATGTCGAACTTTTTGGCCGGAGCTCCAACGCGCTGCAGGACAAACGCCGAAGATCAGCCGGACAGGTACCCGTCCTGGGGTCGGTGCGATTGCCGGAGACAGGGTTGGATGGAAGCTCAGTTTGCGCACTGTGAATCCGCCACCACCCAAGCCTTTGATATGTATGGTGTTGCATTATCTCAACTATGGACAAAAGGGGAATTGCACTTACTTTTCATGATACTGAATCATAGGGGTGTTGAATACCTTATTATCGTATGTAATTTGATCGTAAGCGGAGAGCAAACAACCATTCTCACTCATCGCCGCATTCAGAAGGGCACAGTGCAGCTCGTTCTCGCCAGACGGTATTATTCTTGTGCTTGATTTTTCCTGTTACAACAGTCATAGCCTCGTGTCTAGCTGATTATCAGACCTGGTATTGCCGGGTCCCGATTCCAGTTCTACTCAGCTGCAACTCAATTCCCTCCACCATCATTAAGCTTGTATCCAATTCTCCTGTTCGAATTAGTTTGATATTTTCTGAGCATTTCCAAGACGGGGCCAGTTCAACGGCTAACCATTCGCCATAATGCCAACGACTCCCGCACTCGTTGATCACTCACCCCACCAGCCAGAGCCATCACCCCCAGTGGCAACGGCGTCAAACCTCGTTCTTATCGACAACTATGACTCCTTCACTTGGAATATTTATCAATATCTCATTCTAGAAGGAGCAACTGTTCACGTCTTCAGAAATGACCAGATCACCGTAGATGAATTGGTGAAGAAGAATCCAACGCAGCTTATCATTAGTCCTGGCCCTGGTCATCCCACCACCGATTCCGGCGTGAGCAGAGACGCCATCCGACACTTTGCTGGGAAAATCCCAATATTCGGTGTGTGCATGGGGCTGTGAGTATTTCCCTTAATTATTCTCATTGCTGCATTTTACCTGAATCATTGGCTTACACCTACTCTCAGCCAATGCATGTTTGATGTATATGGCGGCGAAGTCGGCTCTGCCGGAGAGTGGCTGCATGGCAAGACATCACCGCTCACTCACGACTCCAAAGGTGTTTTTGCTGGTCTAGAACAAGGTCTTCCGGTGACTCGATACCATTCTTTGGCAGGAACCCATGTAACGCTGCCTGAATGTTTGGAGGTGACGTCTTGGGTCGCAAAAGATGATGGTTCACCCGGCATAATCCAGGGTGTTCGTCACAAAATTTTCGCCATGGAAGGCGTCCAGTTCCATCCCGAAAGTATTCTCACCGCTCATGGCCGGAAGATTATTAAGAACTTTCTGCATATGCAAGGCGGCACCTGGGAGGAGAATGAACGGCTTCAGAAATCAGCATCGACCAACGGCACCACGCCAGGTGCTGCGTCAAAAAAGAACAACATCCTGCAAAGAATCTATGAGAACCGGAAGGCCGCCGTGGCAATTCAGAAAGAACTCCCTTCTCAAAGAATGTCCGATCTTCAAGCCGCTTACGATTCGAACGCTGCACCCACCCAAGTTCCATTTGTTGCTCGGCTCAAGCAGTCCCCGTTTGACGTAGCCCTCATGGCGGAGATCAAGCGTGGGTCGCCGTCCAAGGGCATATTCGCTCTTGAGATTAATGCCCCCACGCAAGCACGAAAGTACGCCTTAGCTGGCGCCAGTGTGATTTCAGTTCTGACGGAGCCGGAGTGGTTCAAAGGGAGCATTGCAGATCTTCATGCTGTTAGGCAGGTACTCGACGGTATGCCAAACAGGCCGGCGATTTTACGAAAAGAGTTCATCTTCGACGAGTACCAGATCCTGGAAGCAAGGTTGGCAGGTGCTGATACTGTACTTTTGATTGTCAAGATGCTCGAACCCGAACTGCTTGAGCGCCTGTACAAGTACTCCCAGTCGTTGGGAATGGAGCCATTGGTCGAAGTTCAGACCGCCGAGGAGATGGAAATTGCTGTGAAGCTGGGATCAAAGGTCATAGGTGTCAATAACAGAAATTTGGAGAGTTTCGAGGTGGATATGGATACCACAGGACGTTTGCGAAAGATGGTCCCTGCCAGCACCTTGATATGCGCTCTCAGTGGTATCAACAGCCACAAGGATGTTCTCATGTGCAAGGATGACGGAGTCAACGCGGTTCTTGTCGGGGAGTCCATCATGCGAGCGCCAGATGCCAGTGCATTTATCACTGAGCTCTGTTCAGGATCCAAGCCTGCAGAAATCAAGAGACAGCCGAAGCCCCTTTTTGTCAAGATATGCGGAACTCGAAGCGCCGAGGCAGCCAAGCAGGCTGTTCAGTCCAAGGCTGATTTTGTCGGAATTTGCCTCGTCCCAGGCGCAAAACGGTGCATCTCGCATGAGACGGCGCTTGCGATCTCAGCTGCTGTTCATTCTTCCCCCAACAATCTGGACCACAGAATCGAAGAACAGATTTCGACAAATAGTGCCACCGATTTCTATGCTGCCGCCGAGAGCAGACTTCAAAGCTCGAGCACTCGACTTGTGGGCATCTTCCAGAACCAACCTCTCAGTGAAGTCCTGGAGAAGCAGAGGACCTACAACTTGGATCTAGTGCAACTTCACGGCGACGAGCCAATTGAGTGGGCAAGGATCATTCCCGTCCCCGTCATCCGAGCTTTCAAGCCAGGCCACGTCGGAATCGGACTGCGTGGCTACCATACCGTCCCACTGCTTGACTCTGGTGCCGGGACGGGTAAGCTTTTAGACGTGTCGAGTGTCAAAGCCACGCTGGAACGAGATCCTGATTTACGCATTTTTTTGGCCGGGGGGTTGAATCCGGACAACGTCACTGAGGCTGTCACTGCACTGGGAGAGTTGAGCGACCGTGTCATTGGTGTAGATGTCAGCAGTGGTGTGGAGGAGGATGGCAAGCAGAGCTTGGCCAAGATTGCTGCGTTTGTCAGTGCCGGGAAAGCAATTCGATGAAGAATAGATGTGTCGCGAAACCATAGTATAAAGATTTACCTTGTGTCCCTGATCTTTCGATAAGGGCGAAATGTGATATATGGACAGGACTGTAATGGCTCTCAACAGCTTCCCTCATGTCGCGGCCAGCTCACCCACTCGTCCACATCAAGTCAGATCCATTCCAAGAGGCGGTGCCACGAAGTTGACAACCCGAGCGAGCTGTTCTCATATACTCACAATGGGCTTTTCAACTCCATCCCATCTCATTCCTTCTTACCCCCCGACCTCTCCAGCCATATCTGAGCTCAAGTTATTCCTCTCTATGGTCCCTAACCCGCCTCCACCTCCTGATGCCACGCTCACTCATATCAACCCATTTTCATATTCTCTGTAAACGTCCACCAACGACACATTCACCATACCTCCCCAACTTCCAGTCTACTCTCTCCTCTTCCCACTAGACAACCCGTTCCTTACATTTTCACAGTTGCTCCCCAGCTCCATTCAGTAATATCCATCAGCATGCCCAAACCAATCTTCAAGAACGTCATAATCGCAGCAGCGGGCCCCATCCCAGGCAATTTCACTCTGGCAGACCTTCAGAGATGGACACGGTTAAGAAGAGGAACTTTCACGGAAGCCTTCGACGATCACGTAACTCATCTGCTCTGCACGAAAGAGCAATTCAACACCCGACTTCCGCGAGGTTTGTCATCCCCCCCCCCCCCCCCCCCCTCTCTTATTCTTCCTCTTCTTCGTCTCTTTTCTT